>SJYT01022888.1:0-21239 GCA_006410635.1 Cephalophus harveyi
TTTTTTTTTTTTTAAAGCTATTTCTCATGTGCCAAGCATTTGTCTAGGTGCTGAGGATATAAAAAGCATGAGGACTCTTCTTTCAGGCAGTGCACATTTAAGAGCAAAGAGAGAGAAAATAAGTAACTAAGGAAGCAAGATGCTTTCAGTAGTGACGAGAGCCAAGGAAACAAACAAACAGTGGGATGTGAAAGAGGGACTGTGATTGACAATTGGCCACTTTTGGTGTTTAAGGAAGTCTGCTTCAGGAGGTATCATTCAGCTGTTACCTGAATGAAAAGGAGAGGCCAGGCTTATAAAGATCTGAGGCAGCCTTTTTAAGCAGAGGAACAGGTATGAAGACAGATTTGCCACACGGGAAGTATAGAAGGCCTGTGTCACTTAGTTTGCAAACTAGCCCCTATACACAGAGGGCAATGAGAGACCAAAGAAAGAGGCAGAACTCTCCAGACTGGTAGGTGACTGGCTTAATAAGCAAGGAATTTACATTAGGGTGGCAGCAGGATAAGTAGATTTCCACACCTACCAGAATCTTATAAGTTATATAGGAGCCTTAATTATGTTTAGTTACATTTCCTGTCCAGATGGTTACAGCAACACGTTGCTCTCTCCAAGCTGTGTCCTTGGAACAGCTCCCACTGTGGGAATGGTGGGTGAACCGTACATTCCAAAGATAGGGGAGGAGGCAATGAGCTTCTGATTGCCCAGATCCAGCTTGAGTGTCAACCAGTGGAGATATCATCCTCTTGATGACCTGCTCCAACAGTCTTCGGAGTGCAGGGAGGAAGTGGGAAGGGCTAGATCACAGAGGGCTTTCTAGTCTTGGTGAGAAGTTTGTTTTATATTCTGTTTTACATAGATATATTTATACTCATAATTATAGTATACTGTGTATAGTGGGTACACATACATGACATGGGTGATAAGATATGATTTATATTTTTTGAAAGATCAAGATCACTTTAGGAGGCTATTTTACTCATGTAAAAGGTAATGACACTGTGAGCTATAGTAGTAGATGTGAGTTTGAAAGAAGAGAATGGTTATAGGACTTATTTTGAACATCAAAGATGAAGCAAAGGGATCACAGGTGCCTCTTAGTTTTATCTAAGTTGATAGTGAAGATGGTAAACCGAGATGGATACACTGGAGGAAGACGAGGTGGTCTACATGTAAAAGAAATCAATAATTCTGTTCTGGACTCGTGAACTATGAGATGTTTGTAGGCTACCTTTTGGAGATGTCTGGTGGGCTACTGGACTGTTGGATTATGAATTGGGAGCTGAATGAGGAGGTTGGCCCTAGAGACAGAAACTGGAAATGATCTGCATACTGATGATATTTAAAGCCAAACTTCAAGATAAGATCTCTTATGGAGGGAAAACATACAGGCAGAGACGAGAACTGAAGTCTAAATCCCGAGGCTCACCAAAATTAAGATTTTGAGCACCGGGAATACCTTAAGAATAAAGGTTGAGAAGCAATGGCCTTTACAAAGGAAAAAAAATAAAGATGAGGTGATGTCAAAGAAGTCAGGAGGTCCTCAAGTGACACTAAATCCCAGACAAATACTACTTATAATCCTGTGTGCATGCCTTCCTACTTCTGTTTATATCTCATATATTACTGTAGAATAAAAAAAGGAAAGTTGTGTAGAATAAAAAAAGGAAACACTGGCTAAATCTTTAACTTAATATCCTGCCTGTCATTGCCTGATAGGCCTGTTTGATTTGTTTTGATCATACTTTGGTCATACTTTTCTCGTGTATTTGAAACTGTGCTTGCTTAGTAGCTCTGTCATGTCTGACTCTTTGCAACCCCATGGACTGTAACCCACCAGGCTCCTCTGTCCATGGGGATTATCCAGGCAAGAATACTGGAGTGGGTTGCTATCTCCTGCTTCAGGGGAGCTTCCCAACCCAGGGATTGAACCCAAATCTCAAGCATTGCAGGCAGAATCTTTACCATCTGAGCCACCAGGGAAGATTTCTTGAATTTAGAATGCCTCTGGTCTATTCAGTCCCAGTGATGGTCAAACTGGCTGATGTTTGGGAACCAGGATGAGATGTTATTATTATTATTTTTTTTCTTTTTGCACATGCCCTTCCTTCCCACAGTAATTATCTCTTTAATGGTACTTCACAGAAGGCAGCAGCTTCGTGTTTCAGTCTTTCTGACATCCAAACCCCAAACCTCAGGAAGAGCTTTATATATCTCTGCCCTTTACTTGAATCAACTGCCAAATCTTGCTGCTTCACTTTATATTTGCAGCTTTTTCCCTCTCCCTCCACTGCTGCTCTTGCCTTTACCTGAATGATTCTTGTCATTGAAATACTTTGCCTATAAGTAGTCCATCTGTTCCATTTCTGCCTACTGCCTCTGTTCAAATGATCCTTTCTGTGGTTCTGGCATTTCCATTCTTACTCTTAAATCTTACATGGGCTTCCCATTCCCTCACGAGTCAAGTTCACAATCCTTGCCCACATCATGTGGTCAGGGTCTGAGTGATTTCGTTTTTCTCATCCCATCTGCCATGTCTAGCTTCTTTCTTTTTTCTAGGCTTTCACAATTCTTCTTTTAATAATTATTTTAAATTTTCCTTTGAGCAGACCCAGTCTTTTTAAAGGCTATTCAAAATACAAGACAAACAAGACAGTTTTTTTGTCATTTCTTGTTGAAGGATATTTCAATTACTCATGATACAAGTTTAGCATATTAAATGTTTATCTAATAAATTTAATATGCAACACACATCGAGTTATTTTATCTTGAAGCCCCTCTAAAATGTGCCTATTCCAAGCCAAAAAGGCACTGACAGAAAATGATCTAACGATGCCCTTCAGGCAGGTACAAAGGAAAACCTCAAAAAAATGTGGGGCTCTGCAATGAGCCAACACAGTGAATGAAAAAATGTTCTTGATTACAAAGTGCCTATTTTTACTCTGACCTTTGATTTTGTTATACCGCATGAATATATAGGCGGCAGGTTGCTCGAACTAAAAAGGGGAACAGTTAGTAAGCACCAGTTGCCATGCGAGCAGAGACCTGTTTGTGTCACAGATCTTGGCAAAGATCAAACCGGAGATCAAAGGCTTTGATAAAATATGGCTGAGCTTAGTGGCTCATCACCTCTTCCCACAAGCGGTAGGGAGTAGTAGTTTGTGACTGTCTGCTGCCTGAGGTGTGCGTCTAACAGGGAGTCCACATGAGAGCTGCTGGCTGGGACTGAGGTCAACCTGGATGGTAATGATGATGATCAGAGCTGATAGAAGAGTTGAGATGCCAGGTTCCAGCAGGAGTTAACATAACAGATATGAAGGTATTAAAGCAGCCAAGCTTACTGTGATCTCAGACAGATGTGACAACAGCTGGAGAAAGCTGCAGGAGCAAAACAAGCAGCAGTGGCTTCAAAGAGAGCTGAAAGATTGCAGCTTTAGGTCAGTGTTTAGGAAACTCTCAGAGAGGAGAGTTTGGGGGCATCTATTTTTCTGTCTCTGCCATTATTTTCGAAAGGCTTAAAGTTAACCAACTCTGCCTATTCCTTATGCTGATACATACAACCTAAATACACATCTAAAGCTATGTATTTACATGGGTCTAGTATAGTCGCTAGGAGTCGGACACAACTGAGCGACTTCACTTTCACTTTTCACTTTCATGCATTGGAGAAGGAAATGGCAACCCACTCCAGTGTTCTTGCCTGGAGAATCCCAGGGATGGGGGAGCCTGGTGGGCTGCCGTCTCTGGGGTCACACAGAGTTGGACACGACTGAAGTGACTTAGTAGCAGCAGTAGCAGTGTAGGCAATAAATATTTGGCCTTCTCCATAAATATTTGTCAAAGGAAGGAGAGGAGGAAAAATGGGAGGGAAAATGGTTGGAGGGTAACACTTTCATGAACATTTCTAACTAAGAGGTACTCATAAGAGCAAGACTGGTATTGTAAGTAGGTAGCAGGCAAAATGGCAACATTTGAGGAAATAGATCTATCTCCTTATTTTCTCCCCAATACCTGTCTGTGAAATTTGTACTGTTACTTATTCATTTCCAAGTGTCATGAATCTTTTCAGGCTTGAAGAGCTACTTATCAAAATGTAAATAACTCTTGTGAAGGAATGGATCTTAACTATATATTTGATATACTTTAGTTGACAATTAGTTAAATACATGGCCGTTTTGGAAAGGGGCACAGACCAGTTACCTGGGTGGGTTTCTCTACTCAAAATTTCAGGAGGAAAATCAGTTTTAACGCACTTGAGAGAGTTGGGAGCCCCTCCTTTCTTCTGTTACAATTCTGGATAGTGCTAACACCGACAAAAATAATCTGGTCTCACCTAGTGTCACTGTATAAAGTGACTTGGAACCTGATTTCAAATGGTACACCTGATTCATTCCATGGAGATATTTTGATCCTAAAGTAAAGTGCAACACATTCAAACAAAGGTACATATATAAGCAATGGTATACAGACAAATCGGAGAAGGCAATGGCACCCCACTCCAGTACCCTTGCCTGGCAAATCCCATGGATGGAGGAGCCTGGTAGGCTGCCGTCCATGGGGTCGCTAGGAGTCGGACACGACTGAGCAACTTCACTTTCACTTTTCACTTTAGTGCATTGGAGAAGGAAATGGCAACCCACTCCAGTGTTCTTGCCTGGAGAATCCCAGGGATGGGGGAGCCTGGTGGGCTGCCGTCTATGGGGTCGAACAGAGTCGGACACAACTGAAGCGACTTAGCAGCAGCAGCATACACACAAATGAGTGTGTGTGTGTGCATATTTATAGTTAGGAAAGAGTTAAATTCAGAGGCATTTCTTTGAGCTTGTTAGTGCTGATCAAAAATTCACACAGCTCAGATAGAGTTTCAGACACATAGTTACTCAGGACACAAACCTGGAGAATCAGCACTTCAAATGACACACTGAACTCTATAGCTAAACTCATTTTTCAGTCTTACCCTTACCTTTTAATAGTTGTAGGAAAAAATATTTAGATTTACAAAATGGATAACAGAATAATTCCGTTTCTAGAAGCAGCATCAGGGAATATGGTTGGATTTCACTGTCCCTATTCTTTTCTAAAGACAGCTGAGAGCCTGGTAAGGTGCAGAAATTAATGTGCAGTGAGTATAAATGCAAATTTCAAATAATTAGCCTCCTACGGAGCAATTCTTCACCTTCAACAAATATCTCAGTACTCTTCCTGTTCTTCTGATGAAGGCCAATTGGCCAAGAGTTTGAATTGCTTGGAAAAATTTCTTCAGGAAGGAAATGAAGAAACTGTGAGAAATGAATCATTTTTACTCATTGTTTTGGTACATGTTAGTGACATAGTGCTTTGGGAAATATTTAAACTTATGCCTATTTGAGTTTTGGTTGCTGTGACCCTGTCAGTTGTTTCTCATTGTTTTGCCATTATCATGTTTTAGGTGAGTCCAATTTGGATTCTGTTTTGGAAATGACTGAGAATTTGCCTACTTTCTGTCTGAATTTTCCCAATGTTTGTAATTGGCTTAGGTGCTTTAGGCTGTATTAAAAAAATAAACTTCTGAGCATATTTGGTCAATACATTTATAATTCAGTGAAGGTAAATATCTCAGTGAGTCAATTATTCAATATAGGCTCTGATGGGTGTCAGATCTCAGGATGATTCCCAGCTCTCTCGCTTATAAGCTGTGGATGCTGACAAATCATTTAATCCTACTATACTTCAGTTCCATCATCTATAAAATGGATAGTACCTCAAGAATCTGTGGTGAGCATGAAAGGAAATGGTGTATATAACATTCTTAGCTATTGTTTAACACTTTACAATATATAAACTGGAGAAGGCAATGGCACCCCATTCCAGTACTCTTGCCTGGAAACTCCCATGGACGGAGGAGCCTGGTAGGCTGCAGTCCATGGGGTCGCTGAGTCAGACACGACTGAGCGACTTCACTTTCCCTTTTCACTTTCATGCATTGGAGAAGGAAATGGCAATCCACTCCAGTGTTCTTGAATGGAGAATCCCAGGGATGGCGGAGCCCAATGGGCTGCCGTCTGTGGGGTTGCACAGAGTCGGACACGACTGAAGCGACTTAGCAGCAGTAGTAGCAGCAATATATAAACTAGGTGATTGGCTATGATGGCTGTGTCCAATAGAAGTATAACGCAAGCCACACTGTTGGTCAGTCATTCAGTTGTGTCTGACTCTTTGCAACCCCCATGGACTGCAGCATGACAGGCTACCCTGTCCTTCACTGTCTCGTGGAGTTGGCTCAAACTCATGTCCATTGAGTTGATGATGCCATACAACCATTTTGTCCTCTGTTAATCCCTTCTCCTTCTGCCTCCATCTTTCCCAGCATCAGGGTCTTTTCCAATGAGTCAGCTCTTCACATCAGTTGGTCAAAGTATTGGAGCTTCAGCATCAGTCCTTCCAATGAGTATTCAGGGTTGATTTCCTTTAGGATTGATCTCCTTACCATCCAAGAGACCCTCAAAATTCTTCTCCAGCACCACAGTTCAAAGGCATCAATTCCTCTGAAGCTCAGCCATTTTTATTGTCCAGCTCTCACATCCATACTTAACTACTGGAAAAACCATGGCTTTGACTATACAGACCTTTGTCAGCAAAGTAACGTCTTTGCTTTTTAATATCCTGTCTAGGTTTATCATAGCCTTTCTTCCAAGGAGCAAGCGTCTTTTAATTTCATATCTAATTTAAAATTTTCCAGTAGCTCCATTAAAAAAGTGAAAAAGATGAAATTAATTTTGACAATATATTTTATGTACTCCACTATGTCCAAACATCACTTCAACATTTAATCTATAAGGAAATTATCAAAAAGCTATTTTACATCTTTTCTCTCATTACCATGTTCAATCCAGTGTGTGTTTTATACTTCCAGGACACTTCGATTTGGGTGATAAATTTTCAGCAGATAATATGAAGAGTAGTTTTGGCAAACCAGTGAAGTTGTGTTTAGCTAAAACCTATTTTACCCTGCTTTGGTTTATAAGTTAAAATAAATTAAAATTTGCATTTCTCTGATTATGAGTGATGTTGAGCATCTTTTCAAAAAAAGGAATTAAAATTAAATAAAATTAAAAGTTCAATTTTTTAGTTGCACAAGCCACATTTCAACTGTTTATTGGCCACGCATGCCTAGTGGGTAATGGTATTGGACTTCCCAAGACTAGAAAGACATGATACAAGGAAGTAAGTGTCCAGAGCACAGGAGCTTGAGCCTTCATCTGCCTGGTCTTATTAAAAGCCTTAGCTTCCCACTTGTCTCTGCTCTATTTTTCCTACTCTTGGGCCTAAAAAAGAGGACAATAAGCTATTGCTTCTTGACAGCCATCTGGGTCAATCATGTATTGGAAGAGACGGCAAGGAAAGTTGAATTTTATGTTGATATTTGTTGCTCAGAGCAGACTTCCTGCTTTGAGAGGACCTACTTGGAGGGCAGAAGGAGGGATATTAACAATGGGCGCCACCATAATGATCATGTGTAATCCTATAATCTTCACTGTGTTTGGAGGGCTACAACACAGGCAGGGCCATCATAAATGAAATCAGTCTAGGAATGAACCCAAGAGAGAATATTATTGTGACTGATTTTTGCTCTTGGGAGGTCAGGTTCAGCTGCAGTGGGTGGTGACTGTGAAGCTGGAGTCCTTGCAAAGCAGGACAGATTTATAGCAGTGTCCTGATTGCAGCAGCAGTTAAATAGATACACCTGTGTCAGGGAGCCTTCTCTAAATCTGTGACAAAGGAAATGTAAACATGTCAAAATACAGTCCCTGTATCTTCTATTTGTGGGTAGTCTAGTTGAGGAGATAAGACACAAGAAGAGGGAGGTTTTAATTATATATGAGATAAAAGTGCACAACAGTATTAGAAAAATGATAAACTAGAAAATGATGAATTACCAAATTAATGATATTAGTAGTAAGGAATGTTGGAGGTCACATGAAAGGAGATTGTTATGAACTGGGTTCATCTGAGAAGACAGTCAAACCTGAATTCTTTCTTGAAGGATTTTTTTTTTCCCCTAGAGTAAGAGTATAGATTGAAAGAAGTACTAGGTCAGAACCATGTGGACTTGTTTGCTAGTATGGAGAATTCAGAAGTGAATTGTTGGAGCCAAAAATGTGAATAGGTCTGTTCAAGATGCTTTTTTCTCTAGACAATGGACAGCTTTTGAATGTTTGAATGACAGTATCAAAAAAATTGATTTTATAGGAATGTAACTGTTAGAATGACACACTGGTAACAGAATTTTATAGTTTCCTGAGGTATTTGAATTTATTATTTAACAAAATCCTCATTAATAAATGTGAGAAAGTCAGGTAGGTGTAATTATCTTCTTTTTACAGAAAGAGATGCTAAGAATCATAATTAAGTTAGTTGCTCAAAGTCACATGGCTAGTGAGTGGTAGAGGGGACTAGAATCCAGGTATCTTCACATTCAGTCTAGGGTTCAATATCTCTAATATATGTCAGTATATCTTTTAGAGGTGTGTGCCTGCTAAGTCATTTCAGTTGTGTTTGACTCTTTGCACCCCTATGGACTGTAGCCCAGCAGGCTCCTCTATCCATGGGATTCTCCAGGCAAGAATACTGGAGTGGGTTGCCATGCCCTTCTCTAGGGGATCTTCCCAACCTAGGAATCAAACCCACATCTCTTACATCTCCTGCATTGACAGGTGGGTTCTTTAACACTAGTGCTACCTGGTAATCCCATCTTTTAGAGGTAGAGCTTCTTAAAAATGATGAAATGTCCCTGGAGATTCATGTACTTTTTGATCTACCGAGTAGGTATGTTGAAAGGGATTGCTTGATTTGGACTATCCCCGGGCAATATTATCAATAAATGAAGCTGGCCCTTGGTGTTTTCAGTTCCTTCAATTTTTCAACCACACTAAGCCCAAATTCGTCATGTCTCAATAATATAACCAGAGTGGCTAGGGCCTCCTATTGCTGGGGCAAAACTCCTACCTCCTGACCATTTTGTGGACTTAAAATGTATCTATTTCAGGTCTCATTTTTTCTGGAAGTGCCCAGAAGTTTCTAGCAGAGGGTGGTTAACAGCTAATGGGTATTAACTTCTGCTAGTAGCTTAATGAACTCGTTTATTGCTTTCCTTTATAATAACGCTAAAACTCTTCAAATGCTAAGGGGAGGATTTTATCATTTCACAAAGTTTTGAGGTATGAGTCAGTAGAAATATTTTTATCTTGCTCAGGGTGGTCTCCTTTCTTTCCCACAAGTACCCTGTTTTATACCACTGAGGAAAGTGAAAGTAGAAGTCACCTGGTCGTGTCCAACTCTTTGTGACCCCATGGACTATGCAGTCCATGAAATTCTCTAGGCCAGAATACTAGAATGGGTAGCCTTTCCCTTCTCCAGGGGATCTTCTCAACCCAGGGATCAAACCCAGGTCTCCCACATCGCAGGTGGATTCTTTACCAGCTGAGCCACAAGGGAAATTTCATACCACTTATGAGTTCTGATCAAATGCCAGCCTGTGTCCAGGCTCCATTCAAGGAGCTTTTCACCCATTAGTTTCCCACCTCTAAATACCCTGCTTGTTAGCTATGAACATCTGGTATCCATCTGGATTCAAAGTTCAGTGAACTTTCCAAGTGACAGCTGCTCCAAGATCTTCTCAGCCTAATTGTTTAAATTTAGAGGGCTACAATCCAGTTTTCAATTCTTTTTGTTTTTGGCTGTGCTGGGTCTTCGTTTCCTTGCATGGGCTTTCTCCAGTTGTGGAGAGTGGTGGCTACTCTAGTTTTATGCAAGCTTCTCATTTCATTTCAATGGCTTCTTTTGTTGTGGAACACGGGCTCTAGAGTACTCGGGTTTCAATAGTTGCTGCACATAGGCGCAGTGCTTGTGACTTGTTGGTTCTAGGGGGCACAGGCTTCAGTAGTTGCCGCACAGGGACTCATTAGTTGTGGCTCTCGGGCCCTAGAGTGGGCAGGCTTCAGTAGTTGTGGCTCACAGGCTCTAGAGCATGGGCTCAGTAGTTGTGTCACACAGGCTCAGTTGCTTCTTGGCATGTGGAAGTTTCCCAGACCGGGATCAAACCCATGTACCCTGTACTGGCAGGCAGATTCTGATCCACTGTGCCGCTAGAGATGTCCCAGTTTTCAATTCTTACTACCAGTTTCTACGACTTTATCCAAAGCTTCCCTGGTGTCTCAGACTGTAAGGAATCTGCTTGCAATTCTGCTTGCAATTATTTGATTGAAACCCTGGATTCAATCCTCGGTTTGGAAGACCCCTTGAAACAGGAAATGGCTACTCACTCCAGTATTCTTACCTGGAGAATTCCATGGACAGAGGGGCTGGCAGGCTCCATTCTTGGGGTTGCAAAGAGTTGGACACGACCGAGCGACTAACATTTTCACCTCACTTTTTCATATCCAAAGCAGCCATATCTTCATATGGCCTGATCTGCTGCTCTTGAAGTTTTTTTTTTTTTTCTTTCTCATGGACAATATCCTTTCATGATAGATACAATGTCTTCCAACTAAAAAAATTACTACCAGTATTCATTATTCTTCAGTGTCACTGCTGGTGAACTGGTATTTTCTGCTAAAAGCTAAGTTCATCCCTGTCAATGCTTCTTGACTAGTAAAGTTGGCCACCCTCTGAGATCTCATCAGTGGTTTTGCTTTTACTGAAGGTTTACCACTGAAGCTCCCTGTTTCTCCTCTTTTCTTTTTGTCTCATTCCATTGGTGGTGGATACAAGTCAATATGCAAGGTTCTTGCTTGAAGGTTATAATTCTACCAAGACAATCAAGAATAGATTGATACTTTGAAGAATAAATTCTTTTTATTTCAGAAGTAGCAGATTATTCCAGATGTGTTTTGTTTGAAACACAAGACGTTATTTATTTATTTAAAAAATTAGCCAACACTAAAGACATTAGGTGAATTCATATAACCCTATAGATTTTTCCTCTTGAAAAAGTTTGCATATTTGGCTACATTGGGCTCACATTCCCACATGGTAACATTTGACCAGAAGTGAGTATTAGTTATCCTTTTTCTCTGATTTACCAAAGCTTCCATTATGCATACAATATATGCATTGCCAGTTATGTGTGGTCTACTTCACCCATTAGTATTTCTGTGACTTCTCTGTTCCTTATGAGCAGGGAGTCTTGAAAATTATTTTACTTTTTGTAATTCAGTTAGAATCTCTAATACAATGCCTGGCATGTAGAAAGTATTTGTTACTTGATAAGTGGTTTTACTAACCCCACCACTCTAGCTATTGTTACTGTTTGTGTGATATCACTGCTTCTATTCTCTACATCCTCCAGATCCTCAATAGAGGAGTGTTACCCTATAATCCTCAATGTTCTCAGTTCCTGAGGGGAGGGGAAACACCAGATTATTAAATCTTGCTGAGCCAGCAGAGTTATTAGCCTGATCATCTTTGAAGCTGTAGTTAATGCCCTGTGCTGACCTTTAGATGCTTAGCCTTACCTTGAAATGGTCACTTAAAACTATAGTGTCTTGTCTTAATTGGTGCAAAGATTGTCTTTGATCTTGTATGGGGCATATATTGTACCATGATCCTCCTTCAGGACTGAAGGACTTTTTCTTCAGTTTCTGGGAGTGCTGCTTTCTGATAGATCTCTGCTGGAATGGTCCTCAGCTAAGAGAGAGCTGGCTTGATCAAATAAATGACACACCTTCACAGGGGCAACTTATATCCACATCAAATTCTAGAAAGAGCAAGGGCCTCACTCCCTCTCCCCACTGGGGATGATTTCTAAGGGCCATCTTAGCTTTAGAGCTTCCATGAGGCCTTAGTTGAGAATGTGTTGTAACCCAGCCTCTTCCTTTCCTTCCCCTCCAAGTGTTAATATCTAGAGCACTCCCAGCAAATCCTGTCCTGGAACCTACTGTCCAGGAAACTCAAGCAACTGCAACTGTTTACACTTAGGAGTCCTAATTAAATGTGTGGATTACTCTAGATTTTGCACCTTCTGAGTGTACATGTAATCTAGAGAATTGAACAATATTCTGTGGTTGAAATAATTCCATGGTGATTGTAGGAAGAGGACAGACACTAAGATGTATATGAGATGACTCAAACTAGAGCCATAAATGAGATTATAATATAGTATTTTTTACTGAACAAGTACATCTATGAAGTAATTCTGTGTTGAATTTATTTTGGTCTGTGTGTTTATAAAATTCTATTATTATAATAATAAAAGAGTAGTAACTTTTAAAACATAAATTGAACTTTTAATGTGTATATTTGAATCTTTTATTAACACTAACAGGGAATTCTGTCCTGGGTATTTTGCTCCCTGACATTTACACTGACTATGTTTTCCAGAAAATACAGTGATAAAAAGAGATGAAAAGAAGCTTGCTCTCTTTCCCTCTCCTTGCTGTATTAGAACACAGTGAAATATTGTTCACCATATTAAAATCTTTCATTGCCAGCTTCCTTTCTATGAAGGAATTGCTTTTTGTGTGAAAAATTAGAACTTTTAAAATTCAAAATAGAAACTATATGATTTAATAGGGTTTTAGTTACTTAAAAAAAAAGAGTATTAGATACAATAATATCTCTCTTAATAGGAGATAATGAGCAACATGGTAGACTTTGTTAGCAAAATTTCATTAGTGTAGTATTATTAGTTTTGTGAGAAGGGAATACTCCACTTATTTGAATAACACCAAGGTTGTATTTCCTGGAAATCTGGGCTTTATTACAAATGACATTATTTGAAATAATTAGCCATACAAAAATGTTGCAAATGGGAATTAAGTTCCAAGAGAACCTCATTTTTATTATATCATAAAATAAAATTTTACTTTCTTATTTGTTGTGGTAATGACCTCACCCTCACTCTCTCTTCAAACCTCAAATTCCAGATCCTCTTCTTTTATTCAGAAAGAAAGCTAACCTATTTGTTCTCCAACAAATTTCCAAAATATACCTAGATATGAATCCCCACCTTGACATTCCTCATGTTGGGCTCAATGGCTTCTCTCTGTCGTTGTATGTGGGCAATCTCTCTGGCTAGGCATAGCATTTCATCAGCTCCTGCCTACTCAAGGGCTCTGCTCTGGTAGTTATTCTCCCTCTCTCTCCTTAACCAGTTATTCCTCTCCTGAATAATTCTAATCAGCATACAAATTTGCGATTATCCTCCCTTGACCCATTGTCCTTCAACTGTTACCGTATTGCTCTGATCTCTTTGAAAGCAAGGCTCAAAGAATTCTCTACGGCTTCCTTCATTTTTTCCATTTCCAGTTCTCTCTTTAACCCATTCTCTACTGAAACTCCGCTAAAAATGAATGTAACAGTTTCCATCTGGTCAAGTCGGTGATCTATTTTCTGTCCTTTTCCTATTTAAAATATGTTTCTTTTATTGAACACACAGAGCCAAACTCTCCTGTTTTTTTTTTTTTTTTCTGCAGCTCTGCCAGCCTTTCCTCAGTCTTCTCATTGACTGTTCATCCTGGTGCCAGTCTCTAAATGTGCAATGGCAGAATTTAGTTTTTGCTCTCTTCTTTCTCCAGACCTTCTTCTAGGTGAGCTCATTCAGTTGTGTGCATGCATTGCTAAGTCGCTTCAGTCGTGTTGGACTCTTTTAGACCCTATGGACCATAGCCCACCAGACTCCTCTGTCCATAGGATTCTCCAGGTAAGAATATTGGAGTGGGTTGCCGTGCTTTCCTCCAGGGGATCTTCCTGACCCAGGGATCAAACCCTGGTCTCATGTGTCTCCTGCAGTGGCAGGCAGATTCTTTACCACTGTGAGACCTGGGAAGACCAATTATAATGCATACAGAATTATTAACAGTTGAACAAATTCTGAGTTCTCATTATTTGCACATCAAATTTCTACAAACATATGTGTTCAATTGTTAATATTTCTACTTAAATTATAATGATGATATTTAATGATTCTATATAGTAGTTCTATAACTATGTAAAAGTAGACCATCATATTTTTTTAATCAAAATATTTTAATTAAACAGTTTATCTCTTTAAATTCAATATAATTGTGAAATCTGTGTATTTTTCAAGTACTTTTTTGGGCTGTGTGTATTAAATCATTTTAGTCATGTCTGTCTCTTTGCGACCCCATGGACTATAGACTGCCAGGCTCCTCTGTCCATTGGATTTTGCAGACAAGAATACTGGAGTGGGTTGCTGTCCTCGCCTCCAGGGGATCTTCCTGACTCAGGAACTTCTCGTGACTCCTGTGGCTTCTGCATTGCAGGTGGATTCTTTATGGCTGAGCCACCAGGGAAGCCCAAGTACTTCATTAGTAAAATGCAAATATTTTGAAATTTGCATTTGAAATTGCCTGCATATGTTTTATTGATAAAATAAGTAGGCACACTAAAGGTCAAATATTCTGTGTTGAGTTTAGGTATGGAGCTTACCTGTCTTTTGTTCAAACATTTTTGCCTTGGCTTTTCAAAAACCATTTCTGAAAGAGTTGTCCAGTGTCAGTAATTTAAAACAAAACAAAAGACAAACATCCCTCATTCACTATCTCAGATCTTCCTTCTTCCTATGTCTGTGGTTCTTTTCTATGCATTCACTGAAGTGACTTAAAAAAAAAAAAAATACTTGTTTGGTTTACCAGCCTCCTCTGGATTTCAGATGTAAAAAGCAGTTACATTTTCTGGACACTTACCTGCAGACAGGAGGAGGTGTGAAGAGTTTCAGTGATGTTCTAATGGTCATGGAGGTAAATGCATATCATTTATCTGGGGATAAATGTCATCATCTCTGTTCTCTAAGATCATATTCACTGTGCAAAATCCCAATTTTTAAAAGGAATGGAGGAGATAGAAAGTAAGATATTAATTGAACTTCTTTTTTGAGAGTTATGTCTTTATGAAATCTCCTGTCACTTGTTTTCCCACTTATAATTATTAGGTACTCAGAAGTGACACTCAGATAACATCCCAAACTGTATTTGCATGGTGATAGCAGAAATAAAAGCCCAACATTTAACTAATAATTGTCTTATTAAAGGTCATATTCTTTGATTGAAATGTACCTGAAATGGACAGTCCAGGGATTCCAGGATTTCAGAGTTTCAAAACTAAAATACTCTTTTAAAAGAAGAATCAGCTACTAGCCCTATGCTGTGTATGCTAAGTCACTTCAGTCATGTCTGACTCTTTTTGACCCTATGGACTGGCCACCTGGCTTCTCTGCCCATGGGATCCACCAAGTGAGAATATTGGAGTGGGTTGCCATGCCCTGCTCCAGGGGATCTTCCCAACACATGGATTGAACCTGAATCTCCTGAATTGCAGGTTGATTCTTTACCACTGAGCCACCAGGGAAGCCCCACTAGCTCTATGTTAGATACATTTTGTTCCTACAGAAGAATATCTATTTTCTATTCATTCCATATTTTCTTCAAGATTCTTTTTCAGAAACAGAGGCCCCAAACAAAGTTAAATTGTGGTTCATCTGGCTTTTGGACTGTGAACAAAATCCTCTTTCTGAACTCCAACTTAATTCTGCTCTTGCTGCTTATTTTATGGTATTGTTTGAGAGATGTACTGGCTTCCCTGGTGGCTCAGATGGTGAAGATTCTGCCTGCAGTTCAGGAGATCTGGGTTCAATCCCTGGGTTGAGAAGATCCTCTGTAGAAGGGAATGACTACCCCCTCCAGTATTCTGGCCTGAAGAATTCCATGGACAGAGGAGTCTAGCAAGAGTCTGACACAACTGAACAACTTTCACTAGCTGTACAAAGGTAAAAACTGAAATATCCTCATTGCTGCAAAACGAGAGAACAAATACCTCCAGAAAAATATGCATAGGTTTCTTATTTGCAATTGGTCAAATCTAACTGCTTTGAAGGCTGTCAGAATCATGTTACCATTCAGTTGACTAGCTCCAGTGGTGGTTACTGATTGCTCAGTTGACCCTATAAGGCTGAGGAAAGGTTGATGACACTTTCTGTATCTGATTCTCAGAGCTAAATATGTGTGATCATCTTTTCTTAAGCTGAGATTAAAAAAAAAATCTAAGCTTCAGGTAGCATCTGCCAGACTGCTTTGTTTATTATGATAATCTTTTAATAATATGGATAAAATCATTGTTTTATTCCCTGTAGTTTTATATTTTACAAAGACTTATTTTATTTTATTTTTAGCTTTGCTGGGTCTTTGGTGCTGTGCACAGGTTTTCTCTGCTTACAGCAAGCAGGATCTACTCTTCCTTGCAGGGCAAGAGCTTCTCACTGCAGTGACTTCTGGCAGAACTCAGGCTCCAGGCACATGGAGTAGTTGTGGGCCGTGGGCTCAGTTGTCTGAGGCAAGTGGAATTTTCCTAGACCACGTTCCTGCACTGGCAGGCAGATTCTTTACCTCTAGACCAGTGGCAAGCCTCTCCATGTAGTTTTAAAGTGATAAAATCCTGAGGCATAAAGAACAAGCGTGAAACAAGTCATAGGATATATAGATTTATCTGCCATCTTTCAGTTCTTTTGGGATGATGTTCAAAAGTTTTCATAAGTTATTGCCCCATTTCTCCCTTTGAATTCAGTTGGAAGTTGGTCTAAAAACAATGGTCAGCCTATGTGGATAAAAAGGAATTTATGGATCATTTGAGGATATAATACTTCCCCTTTCCCCATTATCTTGCTTATTGAGGTGAGGTGAGGTGAAGTCGCTCAGTCGTGTCCGACTCTTTGCGACCCCGTGGACTGTAACCTACTAGGCTTCTCCATCCATGGGATTCTCCAGGCAAGAACACTGGAGTGGATTGCCATTTCCTTCTCCAGGGGATCTTCCCGACCCAGGGATCGAACCTGGGTCTCCCGCGTTGGACGCAGACGCTTTAACCTCTGAGCCACCAGGGAATGTTCCCTGAGCAATCTCATGCAATTACCAGGTAGTAATATTTCACAGTTATATATATAGTTCTTACCAGAAGCCTTAGAATTGCAACAATTACTATTTTAATCACAGGATTGCATTGAGAGATAAGAATTCTTGGCTGTATCATTTTCTCCACTAAGCTTACTTAGTGATACCAGGCTAGTCACTTTGGCTCCATTTTCTTCATTTGTACACCAGGGATAATGCCACATGCCTACTCACCAAGCATGTGGTGAGGATTAATTAGATAAGTATCAGCAGAGCTCTCTGAACTCCTTAGGACTGAGGTGTTTATTCATCCGAGGTATTATTATCATTATCATTATCACTTGGGTCATAAATAAAACCCATAGCTGTTAAAGATGGAAAAGGTTTTGTTGGCTTGTCAAATCCCACCCTACAACCTCTCTTAAGTAGCAGGGCAAGATGGAGTGAGTCCCTTGACAGACAAGGTATAATGGATTAAACTGATACTTCACTTGATCATAGTCAAAAGGTTTGTGTTAATAAGCTTAATAGTATTTACTGGGTGGGTGTCCAGAACAGCTGTCCTTTTTTTATTGGAGGTGCAAGAGCCAAAGCCAAAGCCAGTCTGGATTTAGCAAATCCAATTACTTCTCGGGATTTGCTTCCTTCCGAGATAGCACTTATCATAATCATTAGTTGGTAATAGACACCCTGTTAAGTTGATACTACTTCCCGGTAACCAGATTCAAGGATCCATTTTCTTTCTTAAAAACTCTATTTTAACTTTATGTAATAAGGCTTATCAGACATGTTTTACATGTAGAGTGAGAGTTTTGCTTTGATTATGATAACACCAAACAACTCATTTCAGATTTTCTTGATTTGATAACACCGATATAAGAATTGCATTTTAATTGTTTCTGAGCTCACAGAGATAGTTCTTGATTAATTTTTTTTGTCTGTAGGAGCAAAAAGGGAATTCAGAGGACATCCTAATTAAAAATGAAAATGGATCATCACACAAGTAGCTTATTATGAGATGTAAAACCCCATGAAAAATGAATATAATCTTTCTCAAGCAGTGTAAGCTGTGCGTGTATTTTAATAATCCAGAACACCTGGATATTTCACAGCCAAATAGAAAGCAGAGATGTAAGGTGAAAGTGACCTTGTAATAAGGAAGAATTCACGTATGGAAGGAGGATGCCTGAATGAGCAGACTAACTGGTGACTGAAATTAGAAAATGCTTCCAATCAGTGCAAGGTAAAAAAGCATATATTGGTGGCATGACTGAAATGACATTGATGGCCAGTAGCTCTTAGAATGCTCACACACAGAGGCAAGCTGATTAAGGCAACTCTTTTAAATAATTTATTTCCTAATTGTTTATTTTTTGCAGGGAACAAAGCAGGAAGAGAAAATGTATTGTGTTGGGAACGTGCAAATACCATTTTATGCCCTGTTTTAGCTAATTTACATTTTCTGTCATTAGCCACTTTTCTTCTCTAGGTGACATAGCCTTGCTTTAGTGAATTTGCCTGACTAGGCAAACATTTTATCCATAAAAATACATTAGTGTTCCTAGTTAAAAATCTCCTTGCCCATTTGTTATATTTTGCTAATTGACTTGGTTTATTGTAATTTTCACAAGGCATTTTCAGTACATTATTATTTCATTGTACATATTCAGTACATTAGAAGATTTCCATATCTAAATCTTGATGTTCCAAAACTTTCTATTTAAAATAATACCATTTTCCTAGGCAGTCTGACTCTTGAATTTCCTTTTTTCTTTTCCTTCTCCTTGCCTTGACCTCTAACACTGTAATTTCCATGGTTATAGAGATTGTATATCCCAGACTTTCAAGAGCTGTCCCAATTTTTCCTTGCAGTTTCATGAGTCACTGAAATGTCCTAAGCATCCAAATAACATTTGCTGTACTGCCTGTGCCATCACAAAGCTGTACAAAATTCATGAATCAAGTGTATTCTGATTTGGTTTACAAGCAAAATGTAGTCTGCCTGTGTAAGGCATGAGTTTGAAAAATTAAGAAAATTCACTTACTTGTAGGTTCTGAATGTCTTACTTCAGCCAGTGAATATGTTTTTAGCAATATAAAGTAAATTTTATATCGTGTAAAAAACCATAATGGAAAATAACATAAAGAAGAATGTATACAACTGAATCACTTTGCTATACAGCAGAAATTAACACAGCATTGTAAATCAACTGTAGTTCAATTTAAAAAAATTGAAAAAAACTAATAAAAGAATGTTTTGTATATGACTATCTTGAATTAGGCCTTTAAAATGCTGCATGTTGGTGTGACCCAGTTTTCCATCCTTCCAATAATTAATTCTGCTAATTTTTATTGTGTTTGCAGACTATAATTCCTTTCTTGGCCACAGAGTCAGTTCCAAGTTCCTAGAATAAAGAGATTAAGTTATGAGCTGAACAGTCTATGACTTGATAGTCCATATTTTAACAATCACCTCAAAAATGATTTTACAAAAAACAAAACAAAAAAACAAATGAGTAAGAAAATTTTGAAAGAGAGTATTATTCAATTTACATTCTCTCTCCTCCTGACCCCCCCCTTTTTTTTAGAGTCAGAGTCATTAAAAAACCCATATTCAGTGTTTTTATATAAATTTTTATATGAAGTCTAATAATAATCATGCTTATTGTCCCTCATTTCATCAGATTTTTAATGTGACATCAAGAGAGAGAATTATTTAGTCAATGAAGTGCAAATATCAAAAAGTCTAAGCATAGAGGAAACTCTTTCTCAGTGGAATTTACTGAGAAGGTAGAAAAGTGTAGAGATTAGTGTGGTTTGGGGAATAGGGATCTCTATCTTTCTACTCATTTCTGCCTCCCACCCCTGCCCTGACTCTGTTCTCTATTTAGCAAACAGGGTTTTATTTTTAGGACTCCAGGTAAATGGGAGACACATTGTTAACAGATGAGAACTTGGCCAACTTTGATCTTATATCTTTAATAAACGTTTGTTGAATTGCTTCCATGTGCCAGTAGTTGTGTTCTTTTTGAGGACAATTTGTGAAGAAGACTACTTCCAAGATGATAGAAATGTTCTACATTTTTTAATGCCTGGCAGCTGAGACTGGAAAATTAACATTTTTTTTTTTCCCAATCCTATCTATGATATTCTCTTCTGTGTAGTGATATTTTGACTACATGTTACACTGCATTCTTTTGTGAATTAATTTACTTAAATCTAGACAGTCTCTCCCTGGTGGCTCAGACAGTAAAGCGTCTGCCTGCAGTATGGGAGACCTGGGTTCGATCCCTGGGTTGGGAAGATCCCCTGGAGAAGGAAATGGCAACCCACTCCAGTAGTCTTGCCTGGAAAATTCCATGGACTGAGGAGCATGGTAGGCTACAGTCCATGGGGTTGCAAAGAGTCGGACAGGACTGAGGGACTTCACTTTCACTTTCAGACAGTTGCTCCAGAGCCACACAGCTGCCACTCCAGCAGCACGCAGCTGCTGCTGGAGTCACTGGAGCGACTGTGAGGAGATACCCAATGTTCAAGGACAGAGAAGCCCCAGCAGGATGGGAGGCACTGATGGTCAGCAAGATGGCAAGATGGTCAGACAGGATGGTCAGCAGTGGACAGCCACAGGGACAGGGGCTCTGGATGCAGCAGACTTGGGTATAGCATAAGCCCTCTTGGAGGAGGTTGCCATTAACCCCACTATAGAGCTGCCAGAACTTACTAGGACTGGGGATATAGACTCTTGTGGGGCACAAACAGAACTTTGCCTGCACCAGGACCCAGGATAAAGGAGCAGTGACCCCACAAGAGACTGACCCAGACTTGCCCATGGGAGTCCAGGAGTCTTGGGTCAGCAGTGGCCAGCTGCAGGGCTGGGGGCACTGAGTGCAGAAGGACTGCAGGGGACCTTTTGAAGGAGGTCGCCATTATCTTCATTACCTCCACCATAGTTTGGCCTCAGGTCAAACAACAGGGAGGAAACACAGCCCCACCCATCATCAGAAAATTGAATTAATTGCCAACATCCGTTGGATCATGGGAAAAGCAAGAGAGTTCCAGAAAAACATCTATTTCTGCTTTATTGATTATGCCAAAGCCTTTGACTGTGTGGATCACAACAAACTGTGGAAAATTCTGAAAGAGATGGGAATACCAGACCACCTGACCTGCCTCCTGAGAAATTTGTATGCAGGTTAGGAAGCAACAGTTAGAACTGGACATGGAACAACAGACTGGGTCCAAACAGGAAAAGGAGTACATCAAGGCTGTATATTGTCACCCTGCTTATTTAACTTATATGCAGAGTACATCATGAGAAACGCTGGACTGGAAGAAACACAAGCTGGAATCAAGATTGCC
>SJYT01022888.1:23530-45017 GCA_006410635.1 Cephalophus harveyi
GCTGGAAGGGATTGGGGTCAGGAGGAGAAGGGGATGACCGAGGATGAGATGGCTGGATGGCATCACTGACTCGATGGACGTGAGTCTGAGCGAACTCCAGGAGATGGTGATGGACAGGGAGGCCTGGTGTGCTGTGATTAATGGTGTCGCAAAGAGTCAGACATGACTGAGTGACTGAAATGAAATGAACTGAACTGAACTGAACATGGCCCCATCTATCAGAACAAGATCCAGTTTCCCCCTCAGTCAGTCTCTCCCATCAGGAAGTTTCCATAAGCCTCTTTTCCTCCATCAGAGGACAGACAGACTGAAAACCATTATCTAATTAATCTGATCACATGGACCATAGCCTTGTCTAACTCAAAGGAAACTATGAGCCATATTGTATCCCAAGATGGACAGGTCCTGGTGGAGAGTTCTGACATAACGTGGTCCACTGGAGAAGGAAATGCCAAACCACTTCAGTATTCTTGCCTTGAGAACCCCATGATTAGTATGAAAAGGCAAAAAGATAGGACACTGAAAGATGAACTCCCCAGGTCAGTAGGTGCCCAATATGCTACTAGAGATCAATGGAGAAATAACTCCAGAAAGAATGAAGAGATGGAGCCAGAGCAAAAACAACACCCAGTTGTGGATGTGACTGGTGATGGAAGTAAAGTCTGATGCTGTAAAGAGCAATAATGTATAGAAACCTGGAATATTAGGTACATGAATCAAGGCAAATTGGAAGTGGTCAAACAGGAGATGACAAGAGTGAATGCTGACATTTTAGGAATCAGCGAACTAAAATGGACTGGAATGGGTGATTTTAGTTCAGATGACCATAATATCTACTACTGTGGGCAAGAATCCCTTAGAAGAAATGGAACAGCCATCATAGCCAAAAAAAGAGTCCAAAATGCAATACTTGGATGCAATCTCAAAAACGACTGAATGATCTCTGTTCATTTTCAAGGCAAACCATTCAATATCAGAGTAATCCAAGTCTATGCCCGACCAGTAATGCTGAAGAAGCTGAAGTTGATGGTTTTATGAAGACCTACAAGACCTTCTAGACCTAACACCCAAAAAAGATGCCTTTTTCATTATAGCAAACTGAAATGCAAAAGTAGGAAGTCAGATACGTGGAGTAACAGGCAAATTTGGCCTTGGAATGCTGAATGAAGCAGGGCAGAGTTTTGCCAAGAGAACGCACTGGTTATAGCAAACACCATCTTCCAGCAACACAAGAGAAGACTCTACACATGGACATCACCAGATGGTCAACACTGAAAACAGATTGATCATATTTTTTTGCAGCCAAAGATGGAGAAGCTATATACAGTTAGCAAAAACAATACTGGGAGCTAACTGTGGCTCAGATCATGAACTCCTTATTACCAAATTCAGACTTAAGTTGGAGAAAGTGGGGAAAGCCACTAGACCATTCAGTTATGACCTAAATCAAATCCCTTATGATTATACAGCAGAAGTCACAAATACATTCAAGGGATTAGACCTGATAGATGGAGTGCTTAAAGAACTATGGATTAGGTTCGTGACATTGTACAGGAGGCAGCTATCAAGACTATCCCCAAGAAAAAGAAAGGCAAAATGGTTTCCTGAGGAGGCCTTACAAATAGCTGTGAAAAGAAGAGAGGTGAAAGGCAAAGGAGAAAAGGTATATCCATTTGAATGCGGTGTTCCAAAGATTAGCAAGAAGAGCTAAGAAAGCCTTCCTCAATAATCAATGAAAAGAAATAGAGGAAAACAATAGAATGGGAAAGACTAGAGATCTTTTCAAGAAAATTAGAGATACCAAGGGAACATTTCATGCAAAGATGGGCTCAATAAAGGGCAGAAATGGTAGGGACCTAACAGAAGCAGAAGATACTAAGAAGACGGGGCAGGAATACACAGAACTACACAAAAAAGATCTTCATGACCCAGAGAATCACAGTGGTATAATCATTCCCCTAAAACCAAATATCCTGGAATGTGAAGTCAAGTGGGCCTTAGGAAGCACCACTACAGTCAAAGCTAGTGGAAGTGATGGAATTCCAATTAAGCTATTTCAAATCCTAAAAGGTGATGCTGTGAAAGTGCTGCACTCAGTATGCCAGCAAATTTGGAAAACTCAACAGTGGCCACGGACTGGAAAAGGTCAGTTTTCATTCCAATCCCAAAGAAAGGCAATGCCAAAGAATGCTCAAACTACCACTCAATTGTACTCATCTCACACACTAGGAAAGTAATGCTCAAAATTCTCCAAGCCAGGCTTCAACAATACATGAACTTTGAACTTCCAGATGTTCAAGCTGGTTTTAGAAAATGCAGAGGAATCAGAGAACAAGTTGCCAACATCTGCTGGATCATCAAAAAAGCAAGAGGGTTCCAGAAAAATATCTACTTCTGCTTTATTGACCCCAAAGCCTTTGACTGTGTGGATCACAAAAAACCATGGAAAATTCTGAAAGATAGGGGAATACCAGAGCACCTGACCTTCCTCTAGAGAAATCTGTATGCAGGTCATGAAGCAATGGTTAGAACTGGACATGGAACTAGACATTGGTTCCAAATAGGGAAAGGAGAAGTCAAGGCTGATTATTGTCACCCTGCTTACTTAACTTATATGCAGAGTACATCATGAGAAGCACTGGGCTGGAAGAAGCACAAGCTGAAATCAAGATTGCCGGGAGAAATATCAGTAACCTCAGATATGCAGATGACACCACTCTTATGGCAGAAAGTGAAGAGGAACTAAAGAGCTTCCTGACGAAAGTGAAAGAGGAGAGTGAAAAAGTTAACTTAAAACTCAAACTCAACATTCAGAAAACTAAGATCATGGCATCTGTTACCATTACCTCATGTCAAATAAATGGAGAAACAATGGAAACAGTGAGAGACTTTATTTTTCAGGGCTCCAAAATCACTGCAGATGGTGACTCCAGCCATGAAATTTAAAGACACTTGCTCCTTGGAAGAAAAGTTATGATCAACCTAGACAATATATTAAAAAGCAGAGATATTACTTTGCCAACAGAGTCATCTAGTCAAAGCTATGGTTTTTCTAGTAGTCATGTATGGATGTGAGAGTTGGACTATAAAGAAAGCTGAGTGCTGAAGAATTGATGCTTTTGAGCTGTCGTGTTGGAGAAGACTCTTGAGAGTCCCTTGGACTGCAAGGAGATCCAACCAGTCCATTCTGAAGGACATCAGTCCTGAATATTCATTGGAAAGACTGATGCTGAAGCTGAAACTGAAAAATTTTGGCCACCTGTTGTTAAGAACTGACTCATTTGAAAAGACCCTGATGCTGGGAAAGTTGAAGGCGGGAGGAGAAGGGGACGACAGAGGATGAGATGGCTGGATGGCATCACCAACTCAGTGGACATGAGCTTGAATAATTCCCAGGAGTTGGTGATGGACAGGGAGGCCTGGTTTGCTGCATTCTGTGGGGCCGCAAAGAGTTGGACGTGAATGTGGAACTGAACTGAACAGAACTGAACTGAAACCTAAGCAGTGTGTTAAAAAGCAGGGACATCACTTTGCTGACAAAGATCTGTCTAGGCAAAGGTATGGTTTTTCCACTTGTTATGTATAAATGTGAAAGTTGGACCACAAAGACTGAGTGCTGAAGAGTTGATGCTTTCAAATTGTGGTGCTGGAGGACTCTTGAGAATCTCTTGGATAGCAAGGAGTTCAAACCCGTCTATCCTAAAGGAAATCAACCCTGAATATCAATTGGAAGGACTGATGCTGAAGCTCCAATACTTTGGTCCCCTGATCTGAAGAGCCGACTCATTGGAAAAGACCCTGATGGTGGTAAAGACTGAGAGCAGGAGGGGAAAGGGGTGATAGTGAATGAGAAGGTTGGATGGTATCACTGACTCAATGGACTTGAGTTTGAGAAAGCTCTGGAAGATAGTGAAGGACAGGGAAACTTGGCATGCTGCAGTATGGGGTCGCAGAGAGTTGGAAATGACTGAGTGACTGAACAACAAACAACTTATGATGTTTACCCTAGCATATCCTCTTGTTGGCTTCCCTGATAGCTCAGTTGGTAAAGAATCCACCTGCAATGCAGGAGACCCTGGTTCGATTCCTGGGTTGGAAAGATCCACTGGATCATGGATGGGCTACCCACTCCAGTATTCTCGGACTTCTCTTGTGGCTCAGCTGGTAAAGATCCGCCTGCAATGTTGGGCACTTGCATTCGATCCCTGAGTTGGGAAGATCCCCTGAAGAAGGGAAAGGCTACCCACTCTAGTATTCTGGCCTGGAGAATTCCATGTGGGGTCACAAAAAATCAGACACGACTGAGTGACTTTCACTTTCATTCTCTTGTTGCCACTCCACCTGGACTGCCTGGTACATTCTCTCAATATATTTGACTTTTTGATAGCAATTATAGAGTTTAGCAGCCTATTGGTGATGGTGTAAAACAGATTTAATTTCTGGTGAAGTATTTCTGGATATAATTAGTTACCCCTAGTATTGCATATTATTCTTTTTTAAAAAAATGCAATACCTTTTTAAAAAACTGAAATAAGTATAGTTGATTTATAGTGTTGTATTAGTTTCTAGTGTACAGCAGAGTGATTCATATATATATATATATATATACACACATATATGATTTTTTCATATTCTTTTCCATTGTAGTTTTCCTCAGGATATTAAATATTGATAAATATTAATATTTAAATATTAAATACTGTGTTATGCCATAGGGCCTTGTTGTTTATCCATTCTATATATACTAGTTTGTATCTGCTAATCCCAAACTCCCAATCCATCCCTCACCCACCACCCAACCCCATGGCAACCACAAACCTGTTCTCAATGTCTGTGAATCTGTTTCTGTTTTGTAAATAAGTTTATTTGTGTCATGTTCTAGATTCTGCATACATAAGTGATATCATAAGGTACTTGTCTTTCTCTTTCTGACTTACTTCACTTAGTATGAAAATCTCTAGGTCTATCCATGTAGCTGAAAATATCATTATTTCATTATCTCTTATGTCTGAGTAATATTCCATTGTGTATATGTACCACATCTTCTTTACCTGTCCATCTATTGATGGACATTTAGGTTGTTTCCATGTCTAGGCTATCATAAGTATTGCTGCTATGAACATAGGGGTGCATGCATCTTTTTGAATTAAGAGTTTTGTGTGGATATATGCTCAGGAGTGCGACTTCCCTGGTAGCTCAGGTTGTAAAGAATCTGCCTGAAATGCAGGAGACCCTGGTTTGAATCCTGAGTTGGGAAGATCCCCTGGAGGAGGACATGGCAACCCATTCCAGTATTCTTGCCTGGAGACTCCTCATGGACAGAGAAGCCTGGCAGACTACAGACATGGGGTTGCAAAGAGTTGAAAACAAAACAAAACAAAACAAAACTGAGCAACTAAGCACAGCACAGCACATGCCCAGGAATATTTATACTTTTAGTTCTTGGAGGAACCTCCATACTGTTTTCCATAATGGTTCCAACTTATATTCCCACCAACAGTATAGGAGGGTTTCCTTTTCTTCACACCCTCTTAAGCATTTGTTATTTGTAGACTTTTGAGGTTGTACCTCATTTTAGTTTTGAATTGAAAAATGCTGTAACATTTTAAACTTTGTGTTATGATAGTGGAGGAGCCTGGTAGGCTGCAGTCCATGGGGTCGCTAAGAGTCAGACACGACTGAGCGACTTCACTTTCACTTTCATGAATTGGAGAGGAAATGGCAACCCACTCCAGTGTTCTTGCCTGGAGAATCCCAGGGATGGAGGAGCCTGGTGGGCTGCTGTCTATGGGGTCGCACAGAGTGGGACATGACTGAAGCAACTTAACAGCAGCAGCAGCAGCAGCATTGCCAGAGAAGAAGCAAATAATTTCAACTCTGGGGAGGAATAATCAACTGTCCAACACTGGATTTATGGGTGTCATTTAAAGTAAATGGTGAACTGAACCCTAAAAGAACACAGTCTTAGGAGCAATTGTGTTGGAATTTAAGGGGCCTATAGGGCTCAGATCATGGAATTTTCTTATTATTTCATCATTTTCCAATTTCTACACAAATCCTCACAACTACATTCAAGGTCAACTACCAAGAGAACAAGACCACATTTTTAAGAAACCATGTTTGTTATACTTTTAAATCCATTTTATGTTCTGTGGAATTCAGTATTCACCTCCCACACTGGAGAAATCCAAAGTTGGGAAGAATCAGTGATTAGTATAATTTCATGATTCGTAACTTTAAAAAGTTAATACCCTTCTTCTGTGGACTCTATCTCTCAGACAAACTATCTTTATTAAGTAATCATTAATTTTTAGTCTTCATAGTTTTGTCATCAATAAAATATCAAACTGCCAATGAGAGCTTTGGATCAATATTAATAATCAGATTGAGTAATTTGATTGTCTGTAACACGTCAGGCACTGAGAATATAAGGTTAAGAAAGTATAGTCTTGGCCTTCAAGGAGTTTATAGTCTAGCGGGGAAGATATAATGTACACTGAGTTCATATAATCCAAAAACAAAACCCATTTAAGTTTTAAGCTGTTCTGTAACCTTTTATTCAGTTCAGTTCAGTTCAGTTCAGTCGCTCAGTTGTGTCTGACTCTTTGCAACCCCATGAATCGCAGCACACCAGGCCTCCCTGTCCATCACCAACTTCCGGAGTTCACTCAGACTCACGTCCATCGAGTCGGTGATGCCATCCAGCCATCTCATCCTCGGTCATCCCCTTCTCCTCCTGACCCCAATCCTTCCCAGCATCGGAGTCTTTTCCAGTGAGTCAACTCTTCGCATGAGGTGGCCAAAATACTGGAGTTTCAGCTTTAGCATCATTCCTTCCAAAGAAATCCAGGGCTGATCTCCTTCAGAATGGACTGGTTGGATCTCCTTGCAGTCCAAGGGACTCTCAAGTGTCTTCTCCAACACCACAGTTCAAAAGCATCAATTCTTCCACGCTCAGCATTCTTCACAGTCCAACTCTCACATCCATACATGACCACAGGAAAAACCATAGCCTTGACTAGACGGACCTTAGTCAGCAAAGTAATGTCTCTGCTTTTGAAAATGCTATCTAGGTTGGTCATAACTTTTCTTCCAAGGAGTAAGCGTCTTCTAATTTCATGGCTGCAGTCACCATCTGCAGTGATTTTGGAACCCAAAAAAATAAAGTCTGACACTGTTTCCACTGTTTCCCCATCTATTTCCCATGAAGTGATGGGACCAGATGCCATGATCCTCGTTTTCTGAATGTTGAGCTTTAAGCCAACTTTTTCACTCTCCTCTTTCACTTTCATCAAGAGGCTTTTTAGCTCCTCTTCACTTTCTGCCATAAGGGTAAACCTTTTATTAGATAAATATGATTTTTTTAAATCTTTTTGAAATTAGGTCAATAATCTTCATTTCTGCTTCTGAGTGGGCTATTACTAGCTCACACTGATGGTGAAAAGCCTTGATCCTGTTAGATGTCAAAACAATAATTCTATCAAAAAGGACTTTGTCATATAAGTGGTTCATGTGTATACACACACACACACACACACATACATATATATAGTTGAATTAGCATTAAATGAAGTAGGTTTGCATTATACAGAATATCTTGGCAAAAGTGGTTTTATTTGGTTTTTATAGTATTTTACACAGTAGTGGTACAGTTGAAATGTTAGATTCACTTCCAAACTGTCAAGTGTACCCAAACCACAAGAGGGAAAAATGACTGTTTTGCAAGAGAATTCTCAAAGCAGTCTCTTTTATAAATGCCAGTTGGCATTTTTGACCTAGGCAGAGCCTCAGGGGAGATTATTCTTTAGTGAGCAATGTGGCATGGATGAACTGTGAAAATCTGGGATTTATTATGCTCATAAAGAATATAACCTTATGCATTCTAGGCTCTTATTTCTTCTACTGGCTGATTTCAGAAGTTTAGGAGGAAGAAGCATATTGTGTCTCACTTCACGGCCTCTAATAATATACATGATTTGTCTCTTTCCCTCACATAAACACACGTAAACACTCATACTTAAACACACACACATTTATACACAAAGCCTCAAGTGATTTGGACAATGCTATTAATGGAAGAGGTAGGCTCTGGTTCCTAATTCCTGCAGTAATTACTTTATTTCTTGAAGCATGATATTGATTACTCATACATTATTATGCATACTGCATAGCATTTTTGACTTTCACTTCATGAAACTCTTCTTAAAACAGAAGTCACACAATTTAGCTCAGGAAGACTGATGTTTTACATCAACAGAACAAGTTAATGAAGAGCTTTGTGAAGAAATGTATAGGCTTTAAAAAGCTCTGCTGCAGAGAAGCTGGACAAACCAGTTTTTACTAAGGGGAAGTGTTATAAAGAAGTCTGGAAGTTTGAAAAAGTGAGCAAATTTGAAGAATGAAGCAGTTAGCTACTAATTACACACTACATGATAAAATGTAATTTTTATAACTTAAGTAAATGTTGAACCCCAAACAATGAGTGTGGAATGAATATTGGCTAATTGATTTCTTTTACTCAATAATCACAGCTAGTATATTGGTAAAAATATTTCACCATTATGGAGTCTGACTATGAAATCTGTTTGTATTCTGGGAATATGAGGCATAATGAAAGTGACCACAAAGCAAGGAGAAGGGATGGTTTAGCGATGGTGTTAGAAAAGCCTGATTTCCCACATGGAGGAAAAGTAAAGCTGATCCCTGTTTTAGCAATCCAATAGTAGATTCGCTACATTAAAGACATTACTCAGTTCAGTTCAGTTCAGTCGCTCAGTCGTGTCCGACTCTTTGCAACCCCATGAATCGCAGCACGCCAGGCCTCCCTGTCCATCACCAACTCCCGGAGTTCACTCAGACTCACGTCTATCGAGTCAGTGATGCCATCCAGCCATCTCATCCTGTCGTCCCCTTCTCCTCCTGCCCCCAATCCCTCCCAGCATCAGAGTCTTTTCCAATGAGTCAACTCTTCACATGAGGTGGCCAAAGTACTGGAGTTTCAGCTTTAGCATCATTCCTTCCAAAGAAATCCCAGGGCTGATCTCCTTCAGAATGGACTGGTTGGATCTCCTTGCAGTCCAAGGGACTCTCAAGAGTCTTCTCCAAAAGCCCCTGTCTCTTATACACATCTAGATGTGTATAAGAGACAGTAATAATTGTCAATGTCTGGAGATATTTTTCACTGTTACACTGGAGGTGAACTTCTGACACCTAATGAGTAGATGCCAGGGTTATTTTAAACATCCCACAATGCAAAGAACATTCCTCCACCCTCTAACAAATAATTATCTGGCTCAGTATTTCAATAGAACTGAGACTGAGAAACCCTATAAGTAGNGACTAGACGGACCTTTGTTGGGAAAGTAATGTCTCTGCTTTTGAATATGTTATCTAGGTTGGTCATAACTTTTCTTCCAAGGAGTAAGTGTCTTTTAATTTCATGGCTGCAGTCACCATCTGCAGTGACTTTGGAGCCAAAAAAATAAAGTCTGACACTGTTTCCACTGTTTCCCCATCTATTTCCCATGAAGTGATGGGACCAGATGCCATGATCTTCGTTTTCTGAATGTCGAGCTTTAAGCCAACTTTTTCACTCTCCACTTTCACTTTCATCAAGAGGCTTCTTAGTTCCTCTTCACTTCTGCCATAAGGGTGGTATCATCTGCATATCTGAGGTTATTGATATTTCTCCCAGCAATCTTGATTCCAGCTTGTGCTTTTTCCAGCCTAGCATTTCTCATGATGTACTCTGCATATAAGTTAAATAAGCAGGGTGACAATATACGGCCTTGATGTACTCCTTTTCCTATTTGAAACCAGTCTGTTGTTCCATGTACAATTCTAAGTGCTGCTTCCTGGCCTGCATACAAATTTCTCAAGAGGCAGGTCAGGTGGTCTGGTATTCCCCTATCTTCCAGAATTTTCCACAGTTTTTTGTGATTTACACAGTCAAAGGCTTTGGCATGCATAGTCAATAAAGCAGAAATAGATGTTTTTCTGGAACTCTCTTGCTTTTTCCATGATCCAGTGGATGTTGGCAATTTGATCTCTGGTTCCTCTGCCTTTTCTAAAATCAGCTTGAACATCTGGAAGTTCACAGTTCATGTATTGCTGAAGTCTGGCTTGGAGAATTTTGAGCATTACTTTACTAGCGTGTGAGATGAGTGCAATTGTGCAGTAGTTTGAGCATTCTTTGGCATTGCCTTTCTTTGGGATTGGAATGAAAACTGACCTTTTCCAGTGCTGTGGCCACTGCTGAGTTTTCCAATTTTGCTGGCATATTGAGTGCAGCACTTTCACAGCATCATCTTTCAGCATTTGAAATAGCTCAACTGGAATTCCGTCACTTCCACTAGCTTTGTTCGTAGTGATGCTTTCTAAGGCCCACTTGACTTCACATTCCAAGATGTCTGGCTCTAGGTGAGTGATCACACCATCGTGATTATCTGGGTCATGAAGATCTTTTTTGTATAGTTCTTCTGTGTATTCTTGCCACCTCTTTCTAATATCTTCTGCTTCTGTTAGGTCCAGACCATTTCTGTCCTTTATCGAACCCATCTTTGAATGAAATGTTCCCTTGGTATCTCTAATTTTCTTGAAGAAATCTCTAGTCTTTCCCATTCTGTCCTTTCCTCTATTTCTTTGCATTGATCGCTGAGGAAAGCTTTCTTATCTCTTCTTGCTATTCTTTGGAATTCTGCATTCAGATGCTTATATCTTTCCTTTTCTCCTTTGCTTTTCGCTTCTCTTCTTTTCACAGCTATTTGTAAGGCCTCCCCAGACAGCCATTTTGCTTTTTTGCATTTCTTTTCCATGGGGATGGTCTTGATCCCTGTCTCCCGTACAATGTCACAAACCTCAGTCCATATTCATCAGGCATTCTATCTATCAGATCTAGGCCCTTAAATCTATTTCTCACTTCCACTGTATAATCATAAGGGATTTGATTTAGGTCATACCTGAATGTCTAGTGGTTTTCCCTACTTTCTTCAATTTAAGTCTGAATTTGGTAATAAGGAGTTCATGATCTGAGCCACAGTCAGCTCCTGGTCTTGTTTTTGTTGACTGTATAGAGTTTCTCCATCTTTGGCTGCAAAGAATATAATCAATCTGATTTCTGTGTTGACCATCTGGTGATGTCCATGTGTAGAGTCTTCTCTTGTGTTGTTGGAAGACGGTATTTGCTATGACCAGTGCATTTTCTTGGCAAAACTCTATTAGACTTTGCCCTGCTTCATTCTGTATTCCAATGCCAAATTTGCCTGTTAATCCAAGTGTTTCTTGACTTCCTACTTTGGCATTCCAGTCCCCTATATTGAAAAGGACATCTTTTTTGGGTGTTAGTTCTAAAAGGTCTTGTAGGTCTTCATAGAACCGTTCAGCTTCAGCTTCTTCAGGATTACTGGTTGGGGCATACACTTGGATAACTGTGATATTGAATGGTTTGCCTTGGAAACGAACAGAGAGCATTCTGTCATTTTTGAGATTGGATCCAAGTACTGCATTTTGGACTCTTTTGTTGACCATAATGGCTACTCCATTTCTTCTAAGGGATTCCTGCCGGCAGTAGTAGATATATGGTCATCTGAGTTAAATTCACCCATTCCAGTCCATTTTAGTTAGCTGATTCCTAGAATGTTGATGTTCACTTTTGCCATCTCCTGTTAGACCACTTCCAATTTGCCTTGATTCACGCCCCTAACATTCCAGGTTCCTATGCATTATTGCTCTTTACAGCAGCAGACTTTACTTCCATCACCAGTCACATCCACAACTGGGTATTGTTTTTGCTTTGGCTCCATCCCTTCATTCTTTCTGGAGTTATTTCTCCACTGATCTCCAGTAGCATATTGGGCACCTACTGACCTGGGGAGTTCCTCTTTTAGTTTCCTATCATTTTGCCTTTTCATACTGTTCATGGGGTTCTCAAGGCATGAATACTGAAGTGGTTTGCCATTCCCTTCTCCAGTGGACCACATTCTGTCAGACCTCTCCACCATGACCCGCCCATCTTGGGTGGCCCCAAGGGCATGGCTTAGTTTCATTGATTTAGACAAGGCTGTGGTCCTAGTGTGATTAGATTGACTAGTTTTCTGTGAGTATGTTTTCAGTGTGTTTGCAGTGTGATGCCCTCTTGCAACACCTACCGTCTTATTTGGGTTTATCTTACCTTGGATGTGGGGTATCTCTTCATTGCTGCTCCAGCAAAGCACAGCTGCTGCTCCTTATCTTTGACCATCTGGTGATGTCCATGTGTAGAGTCTTCTCTTGTGTTGTTGGAAGAGGGTATTTGCTATGACCAGTGCACTTTCCTTTGGGTGTTAGTTCTAAAAGGTCTTGTAGGTCTTCATAGAACCGTTCAGCTTCAGCTTCTTCAGCGTTACTGGTTGGGGCATAGACTTGGATTACTGTGATATTGAATGGTTTGCCTTGGAAACGAACAGAGATCATTCTGTCATTTTTGAGATTGCATCCAAGTACTGCATTTTGGACTCTTTTGTTGACCATAACGGCTACTCCATTTCTTCTAAGGGATTACTGCTGGCAGTAGTAGATATATGGTCATCTAAGTTAAATTCACCCATTCCAGTCCATTTTAGTTCGCTGATTCCTAGAATGTTGAGGGGTATCTCCTCACAGCTGCCCCTCCTGACCTTGAACATGGAATAGCTCCTCTAGGACCTCCTGCGCCCAGGCAGCCACCGCTCCTTGGACGTGGGGTTGCTCCTCCCGGCCACTGCCCCTGGCCTTGGGCATGGGGTAGCTCCTCTCGGCCACTGCCCCCGACCTCGGATGTGGGGTAGCTAGCTCCTCTCGGCTGCGCTAAGTGCGCAGTCGCAGCCACCCTCGCTAAGTGAAGACATTACTATGAAAGGTTAAATAAGACTGGTAGAAAAAAAGGGAGAATGTATTGTAACTTAAGGGAGAAGGTAAACTTTAAATGAGGATCCAAAAGCTCACTAGAAGAGTGGAATGGGGAGAGAGATGGGAGGGAATTTCAAGAGGGAGGGGACATATGTATACCTATGGCCGATTCTTGTTGCTGTTTGACAGAAAGCAACAAAATTCTGTAAAGCAGTTTTTCTTCAGTTAAAAAATAAAAAAAAGGCTACATTCAACTCTGAAAACAAAACAACAGCAACAAAACCCCACAAAATCTCAAATTCTAAAATGGTACATGGCTAGATGTGGAGTTACATTGAAATAGTAGGTTTTTACTCAATGCTACTGCTCCTGCTAAGTCACTTCAGTCATGTCCGACTCTGTGCGACCCCATAGATGGCAGCCCACCAGGCTCCCCTGTCCCTGGGATTCTTCAGGCAAGAACACTGGAGTGGGTTGCCATTTCCTTCTCCAATAAAGGATGCTAAAGACAAATAAGGTGATAAATGACTGTTAGAGACAATATTTGAATTTTGTAAAATCAAGAAGTGGTTAATTTCTAGGATTAAAAACAATAAAAAGGTCAAAAATCAAATGGATAAACAGACAAAAGATATGGGTTGATAATTTAGATGGGGGAAGCCTGGTTTGCCAATGTAAAGTAGTAATTCAGGAAATGGAAATGAATTTACATCTGAAATATGTTTTATATTCATCTGATTAGTCATGATTACAAAGAAGCATTCTACTAAGTGAGAGGTTGTGGGTGGCTCTAATGTTCATGCTCTGTGAGAATGTAAATGGTACATTTTTCCTTTCTAGGAGTCAGTCTTTAGTGAGAGTAATACTGTGTCAGCTTTATGACCTTCCACCCCCATGGACATATATGCCAGGCAGTCCTTTTTCTCTTACTTGCTTCTTCTTATCATATTTTATATCACTTTCCATGTTCAGATTTTCACATTCATCTGCTTTGAGGAATTCATTGCTTTTTAATCATAACTGAATGATCAGGATATACTTCTACCAACTATCCAGATTAGACATTAGGTATACATGATAACTTGCCATCAGCCAGGAAATTTTTTCACAGTCACTAAGGAAACATTTTTAGGGTTTATGTCAGCCATTGTGGGAAAGGGGAAATGAGGGCAGAGTAGGTTTCTATCATTAGGAGAGTGCAAAGTATGCTGTGGGGATTGCATAGTAAGGAAAAATCACACAATTAGAAACAGTGAAATAGATATAAATACAAGTCTCAAACACAATATTGATACAGCAAAGATAAATTTTATATATTTTAAATAAAATTTTTATTTCTATTACATATATATATATATATATGTTTGATTCAGACTAATAATTTGTTTCAGCTAAGAGAATGGAAATGAAACAGAGGGTGGTGAAGGTAGTCAGTTAACGTATGCAGAGATACTCCTTCGATATCCAGGATTCTCTATGTTGCCAAGCATGGATAGCATGTTATTCACTGTGCTTCTGTTGCCCCAGGCCACTGAAGGAGCTAGTCCTAAGTTCTAAGAAGAATGGTCACAGCATAATGCCATTTATGTAAATTAGTGCATGAGATACAAACCCATTTGAGATATTATGCATGCATGCAAGCTAAGTCGCCTCAGTTGTGTCTGACTCTGTGTGACCCTATAGGAAATATGTACGTGGTCTTTGTCTTCAGCTCCTGGCCAGAGTTTCTAAAATCTTTGCAATTTCCTAAAGTAATACAAGTGATGGGAACATCTTTTGTTTGAATATTTGATCTTTGACCCTGGTTCCTGACACAGGGCGTCTAAATCTCTTGGAAGTTCCTAGGTGATGGGAGTGTCTTTTGTTCTAATGGGGTTACTCTTGATGGGCTCCTTTATGGCTTCAGGTTGGAGGCTGATCAGCAGAAAAACCAAACCATAATTAGAAACTTGGAACTTTAAATCCCCATACCTGATCCTCTGGGGAGGAAAGAAAGGCTGGAGATTGAGTCAATAATTCATCATCCCTGTGTAATGAACCCTCCATAAAGACCTCTGAACTATAGCATTTGGAGAACTTCTAGGTTAGTGAGCATTCATCATGTTGGGATATATGTAGGGAGGTGGTGCACCCCAACTCCACAGAAACACAAGCTCCTGCTCTGGACCTTGCCTTATGCCTCTCATTATCTGGCTACTTGTCTATATCCTTTATCATGTTCTTTATTATACTGTAAAACCTGTGAATGTAAATAAGTGATCCCTTGAGTTCAGTGAAACATCCTAGCAAATTACTGAAGTAGGGGAGGGGGTCATGGGCTATAAAACAATTTATAGTCAGTTGATCAAAAGCACAGGTGACAACCTAGACTTATGATTGGCCTCTAAGGTGGAGACAGTTTTATGGGAAGAGGCATCAATTATCTACTGAATTGTAGGACATTGAGCTGGTATCAGAAAACTAGTCAGTGTAGGAGAAAACCCCTATGCGTTTGGTGGCCAGAAGTATCGTGAGTAGTAGAGGAGAAAATTAGCATTTTTCAGTATTTACATGCTAATTTGAAGAAATTATTATTTTATATGTTGATATTAATATATAATTAATGTTGCAAAGAGTCAGACATGACTGAGAGACTGAACTGAACTGAATATATAGTATTAATATAATATTAAATAGTATAACATTATTTAATATAATAATAATAATTTCTTAAAATTAGCATGTATGTTTATAAAATGGCATACTGAAAAATGCTCATGTTTCTCCACCTGATGCCAAGAACTGATTTATTGGAAAAGATCCTGATGCTAGGAAAGATTGAAGGTGGGAGAAGGGGATGACGGAGGATAAGATGGTTGGACGGCATCACCAACTCGATGGACATGAGTTTGAGTAAGCTCCAGAAGTTGGTGATGGACAGGGAAGCCTGACATGCTGCAGTCCATGAGGTCGCAAAGAGTTGGACACAACTGAGCAACTGAACTGAACAGAACTGAAGTCTATATAGTTGAAAAATACAAGTAAAAGATGTACAATATAGTGATTCATAATTTTTAAAGGTTATATTCCATTTATAGTTACTATAAAATATTGGCTATATATCCTTGTAACTTATTTTATGCCTAAAATTTGTACCTCTAATGGTTTTGTTGCCCCCTCCTCCCTCTCCCCACTAATAACCACTAGTTTGTTCTCTATATGTGAGTCTGCTTCTGGTTTGTTATATTGACTAGTTTGTTGGATGTTTTAGGTTACACATTTAAGTGATATCATATAGTATTTATTATTTAAATCTGATTTATTTCAATAAATGCCAGTGTAATGCCTTCCAAGTCCATCTGTACTGCTGAAAATGGCAAAATTTCATTCTTTTTATGACTGAGTAATATTCCATTGCATATACATACTGCATCTTCTTTATCCATTCATCTGTTGTTGGACATTTATGTTGCTTCTACATCTTTACTATTGTAAATAATGCTACTATGAACATTTCAGCTCATGTATCTTTCTGTATTAGTGTTTTTAATTTTGCATATATACCCAGGAGTGGAATTGCTGGTTCTAATTTAAAGATATATATTGAAACAGAGCAGGTACTTGAGGGAAGGGGGCGTGAGTGATGGGAACTGGAGTGGAGAGTAAGGAAAAGGGGGAAAGCATATAACAACCAATAGAGAATTCCACATTTTTTTCCAGCATTTCTCAAACAAAGGTGGACTTTAGAGATTTGTTTCATTTTAATGTTTTATTGGCATTTATCTTAGAAATAGTAATGAAATGAGTATAGGACCCAGATTAGAAAACATAGTTTTGTTTTGACCATTCTGACTAGATGAGCCATCACTGCCCCCATGCTCATATTCCTTAGCTACAAAATAATGATACTACTGATTTTTTCACATTTTGAGGTCAATCAGATGTGTTCTAACATGTAATAGTGCTTTGTAACTGTCAAATATTTTCTAATGTTAATTTAACTCCCTTTGTAGCAAGTTGTCATACATAGAAACTTTGTGTCCTTTTAGTAAACCAAGTTAGAAATTGAAAAGGAAGTCTCTCTTACTCTCACGCTTCTCCATTCATCTGAAAACAAATGCTAATCATAATTTTTTTGTTTAATTAGGAACAGTTTAGTGCAGTAGTTTAGAGCTGGCCTCAGACTGGATTAGTAATGAGCTCCCACTTGCTGTCAGTGACCTGGGGAAACTGACTTAAATGTATTTTACTTTATTGAAGTATAGTTGACTTACAATATTATGTTAGTTTCAGGTGTGCAGCACAGTGATTCAGTCATATATTCCTTTTGAGATTCTTTTCTCTTATAAGTTATTAAAAATATTGAATATATTTCCCTGTGCTGTACAGTAGGTCCTTGCTAGTTATGACTTAAACTTTTTAAGTTTGGGTTTTCTTACCTGTAAGGTGAGGGTGGTCATACCTACCTCTAGGTAGTGTTAAGAGAATAATAAGAGGTAATGAATATAACGTGCTTAAAATAGTCCCTGTCACAGAGCATTTAGCAAATGTCAATTGTTGTTATTATTATACATCATTTAATTAAGGTAAAACTCAGTGATTGACTCTGGCTACTCTCTTCACCCATGCTTTTTACAGTAAATAATCCAAGTTGATTCCAAAAAATATCAAGGAAAACAAAAACAGATAAAACTAATAGGAGGAAAGGTCTTCTGAAGTATTAAGAGCATGTAAGATAAATATGTTTTACTTACCAACATGGCTAACATCCATACAGTCTTTTGGTTGAATTCTAGTCTACTCAGGCATTTCCAACTCTGGAAGACATTTAGTCTAGTGCTCTCTCTTTTTTTCTTTCTTTTAATTCTGTCTTGTCTCTAGTTCAGAGAGAATTTAGAGCTATGACTGGGTTATGGTCCCCCTCAGCTATTTCATCTTTAATATCAATATTTTTTGACATTTAAATTAAAAATAGCATTCATAAGTCTGTTCTGATTTTAAAAGTAATAATATGCTTGTGCTGGAATTTTGGAAAATATATAAAAAGATAAGGGTAAACTTGAAATCACTTATATTCACATTATCTAAAGAACAAAGGTTGATATTTTAAAGTAAAAACATTGTTTACTTATATTTGACAGAAGAAAGAATACTAAAATGTAGCTGAAGGGGATACTAAATTTAGTTCATTTTAAAAATATGAAATCATTGCTAGAAGAAGTTCCTATCAAAGTTAAAATAAAAAATTAAGAAAAAAAATGAAAAGATTTCAGATATGTTTTATTATTGTGATTATTGTTATTGTGACTGAAACTGCAGATTTCTTAGAGAGCAAAGAGTTGAGCTTCCAGATGGTAAAAGTTAGGTACTATCTCATAAAAATAAGTTCACCTTTCATTAACTTCAAAAACTATTTGAAGTTCAAGCCCACTTTTAGAAACTACTCTCTAAGAGAAATTAATACAGAAGGACTTATCTGTAAGCACAATGTATGGTAAATGAAAAATTACACTTTTAGAAAACACACATACTATGAATTAGGAGTACTAGTTAGTCTGATTTGTCCTTCTGAATTATATAACTAAATGTTTGGCTTTGTTGTTTCAGAAAGCTTTATTATTTTCATGTGCTCAAAATTACTTCATATATGGCTTTGTTTATTTTATTTTTTTTATTATAGAAAGTACTGTTTTTATTTTTATTCTTTTTTTTTTAATTTTACTTTTACTTTATTTTACTTTACAATACCGTATTGGTTTTGCCATACATTGACATGAATCCACCACGGGTGTATACGAGCTCCCAATCCTGAATCCCCCTCCTACCTCCCACCCCATATCCTTTCTCTGGATCATCCCCATGTACCAGCCCCAAGCATCCTGTATCCTGTATCGAACATAGGCTGGTGCTTCGTTCTTACATGATAGTATACACGTTTCAATGCCATTCCCCCAAATCATCCCACCCTCTCCCTCTCCCACAGAGTCCAAAAGTCCGTTCTATACATCTGTGTCTCTTTTGCTGTCTCGCATACAGGGTCATCATTGCCATCTTTCTAAATTCCATATATATGTGTCAGTATACTATATTGGTGTTTTTCTTTCTGGCTTACTTCACTCTGTATAATAGGTTCCAGTTTCATCCATCTCATTAGAACTGATTCAAATGAATTCTTTTTGTTTAGATTATAACTTTATTTTTTTTCTATTAGAAACTATTTTATTGAAGTATAGTTGATTTACAATGTTGTGTTATTTTCTGCAGTACAGCAAAGCAATTCAGTTATACATATATATATACATTCCTTTTTATATTCTTTTCTATTATGATTTATCACAGGCTGTTGAATATACTTCCCTGTGCTATATACAGCAGGATCTCATTGTTTATCCATTCTGTACATACTAGTTTAAATCTGCTTACCCCAAACTTTTACTCCAACTGTCTCCCTACCCTCCTTCCCCTTGGCAACCACAAGTCTGTTCTTTATGCCTGTGAATCTCTTTCTATAGAAACTTAATTTCTTGTTGGTAAGAAGAGGAATATTGTCTTATTACAGCATTTTATAATTTAATTTTGCATTCTTACTTGTAAAATTTCATAATAATATTTAATCTAAATTTTAAGACATTTTCCAACAAAGTTCTCAGACTTCCAGTTCTAATTTGAAGCAGTAGTTTTTTGAACTGATGGCACAACTTTCATATGGATATTTGTTTTAATTGTTTACTTTAGGTGCTTTGCACTGAATCATGTCCTTCCAAAATTCTATGTTGAAGCCCTAATTCTCAAATAAGACTTTTTTGGATAGAGTCTTAAGGAGGGGTAATTATGCTTAAATGGGGTCTTAAGGGTGGAGCCTTAATCTGATAGAATTAGTGTCCTTGTGAGAGACAAAAAAAAGTGCTCACTTCTTCTATCTCCGTGTGTGCATGAAGAAGAGATCACGTGAACACACTGTAACATAGCAGCTGTCTACAAGGCAGGACGGGAAAACTTATCAGAAACCAACCATGCTGGTGTCCTAATCTTAGATTTCCAGCCCCAAAACTGAGAAAATACGTTTCTGTTGTTTAAGGCACCCATTCTATGGTATTTTGTTCTGGAAGCCAAAGCAGACTGATTTCACCATTTCTTGAGTCCCACGTTTGTCTTTTGAATTTTTTCTTTACTGGAGTTTGTCTAAGAAAACATTTTTTTTTAGGATGAGTGTATGAATGATGAACTTCTGGTTTCTTGAATATCTGAAAATGTTATTTTGAATTAAGCTATAATGTACTGTATTTATTCATGTGTGTTTTATTTATAAGGTCAAATTATATCAAATTTTGAAATTTCAGGCATTGGTATGCACAATACAATTAAAATAGCAAAGCATGATAAATCTGCAAACTGCCTGAGTAAGTTATCATATAGAGCTAAGTTGACGTAAATCTCAGCAATGTATTGAAGATATGTGTTTATTTGATGATCCCCTCAGCTACTTTTATATAACAGTGTCACCACACATTTAAGTTATGGTATAAATTTGTATCAAAAATTGCCATCTAAAGTCACTGAGATCGTCTAGGAGCACTTGAACTGCTTACATGAAGGTTACTTGTTATGTAATATAATAAAAGATATTTATCACTTAGCCTGCTGTTAAGTGTGTGTGCCTAAATGAAAACTAAATGATACATCATAGATTTAACCATATATTTTCAGACTATATTTTTCTTCAACCATCATAATGAATGGGTCACTGGCCCCAGGCTTTTTTCAATTCATGATTGCAATCTTCATCTTTGTAATACAGTTGTAGTTACACTTTGTAATGATCTATTAGCTCATGTCTATTAACAGTAATCTCAAGGTTTCCTGTTTTATTAACCTTGCAAGCTTTAATTTTTTCTTAGTTGAATTGCATGTTGCAACTATTTAGTTTCTCTTGAATATCAACCAGTAAGTCTTGTTAAATAGCTGTAATGGTTAGAATAATAATCTTTCATTGCACATGGATTAATCATAGCAATCTCTTCTCTTCTCTAGAAGTTCTATCATATATTCTGAGATTTGGCACACGACAGGCAAGCTTATGGTCTTAAAATTACTTTTTATTTCAATGCCTTAGAACATTTTATATAATATGCTTTCATTTTATAAGACAGAGAATGACAAACTCCTCTTTTATAGCTATATGAGTATATATTTTGTGTATGTGTGTATGTATTAATATATACATCGATACTATGAAATAACTGTTCTTCTATCAACTTTATTTGTCTAGGGCCAAACTGCAGGTCACATCTCCATCTATCTCCCATACAGAAACAGTAGGATTACTAGTTCAAAATTTCCATTGGTACAATTACTAATTACCCACAATCAGTTTCCACCTTCTGTATGAGACTCTGTGAAGTTAATCTGGAATTCTGTCAGATAGAATAGTGCTTAGTTTCTCCTGATCTTTTCTGTGTCTTTGGCTTATATTTTCTGGGCTTTTATTTCTCCATTTGGCTGATGCCATGCACTCTGCCTTTCTTTTCCAATAAGTTCTCATAATTTCTTGTTTGGGTAATCATTTTTTTAAGACCATAGATCCATAGATATTAACTTTTGTTATGTTTGCTGCCATTTCAGTGGGATTTGTGTATGTGTGGGG
>SJYT01022888.1:45189-65912 GCA_006410635.1 Cephalophus harveyi
GGGGGGGGGGTGGGAGGGGAAGAAGCCAATTCATTTAGTCTTTACTTCTTGAACTAGGTATCTCTTTTTCTTCTATGGGGCCCCCATTTATGAACTTTAGGGACTCCACAAAGTCATTAGATTTTTTCTTGTTCCTCAGAACAAGCAACCTCAAAATTACCATCCATAAGGCCATCCATTTTCCTACCACCTTTGTATTGATTATCTGTGGGGAAGAATCTGTGTTTACTGCTCACAAATTATCACACTCTTCACCTCCAATATTACAGAGGTTTTTACTTTTTTTTTTTTGCATTTAAAACATTCCTTTTAAGGAAAATACCCTACACTCTGTCTACTTCAGATCCCATATATCACAAACACATTCTTTAGAAGTAAACTTTCCTTTTAATTTGGGCCACAGAGCACCAAGATAAGAAGTCAGATATAGAAAAGGAAGTGAATAAAAATCCTTTGAGTAAATAATAAGAAATCCTTACTTAGAATAATGAAACACTTTGAGGACATCAAACTGAGCCACCTCCTTTTACGGATAAGGTAGTTAAAATAAACTTTTAATTTCTATTCGAATACAACCTCTTTCAGTGACTGAAAGAAAATGCCAATGTTAAATATGCAAGGTAGACTTTCTGTGCAAACCCTTATGGCAATGAAAAGAGAGTTTCTTAAAGGAAGTGCCATAACATTAATGACTTTTGAGTGACTGCAATAATGCTGTTGTCATGAGCCACTCTGGACAATCCCAGGAGACTAAAACTTCCCTTTTCACATCAATCATTACTGGAGTATTGAATGGGTGACTAATGGTGTTGTTGGCTTGTGGTTATGTTCACGACTCTTTCTTGGAGAATAATAATCTTCACATTTCTGCTTGTGGCCCTGGCAGAACTGGCAAGGAGAGTAAAATTTTCTATTTTCTATCCAAAGGATGGAAATGCTGCCCCAGAGGCTGCCCATGCCGAAAGCTAGAACTACTGTTAATTCTCAAATGGTGCTCACTACTCACCAATAACTCCACGGTTTCTAAAGTTCTGGTGGAAAGTTGAAAACTAACATCACATGTTACTATTCATCCTGACCTGGATCACTTAACAATTACATGATTAATTGACTAATTATTGCTAACACTGGTAATGTAATTCATACTACCCAAAGAAGTCCACCAGAGTGACCTCAAAGCTGTGGATCATAATATAAGTGTGGTGGTGCTGTCTGATGTAGAAAAGACCATGCTGATTTCAGGCTCTGTGTTGAAAAACCGCCCAAGTGATGATAGGTTGAGTATAAGCAAGGCAGCCAATGAGGTCAAACCATTTACATTAGAGGTAGAAAAAACTAGGTATTCTAGTGTCGATGTGGTATTCCCATAATTTATAGTCTTCACCTCTAAAGTGACCTACTTCTATCTTTTGTCCCCACCCAATATCATATTCCCATATTTTTCACATTATTCAGTACGTACACTTCCATACTTGATATTGTATTATCTGCTTTTGTTGTCAAGCAGAGTAGGACAAAGACTTGATTCTTTTGATCTTATTCTTAGCATGTATCTAAATTGCATAGAACTTTTGGTATTTCAATTTCTTATTTTCTGTCCATTTACTAACTGCGTTATTGGGCAAGTTATTTAATTTCTCTGAACATGATGGGTACTTTGCATGTGTGAGGCTATTTTGGACATTCTACTGATTACATTAAAAAGACAATCTTCTCTGTTCTTTCTATCATCTTCTAGCACAATGTCTTATGCATAATAAATTTACTGTGAGTTGATGAAATTAAACTAACACACAGCACTCACCCTCAATAAAAGGTTCAGTCAGTTCAGTTCAGTTGCTCAGTCATGTCTGAATCTTTGCAAACCCCTGGACTGCAGCATGCCAGGCTTCCCTGTCAATCACCAACTCCCAGAGCTTATTTAAACTAATGTCCATTGAATCAGTGATGCCATCCAACCATCTCATCCTCTGTCATCCCCTCTCCTCCTGCCTTTAATCTTTCCCAGCATCAGGGTTCTTTCAAATGAGTCAGTTCTTTGCATCAAGTGGCCAAAATATTGGAGTTTCAGCTTCAGCATCAGTCCTTCCAATGAATATTCAGGACTGATTTCCTTTAGGATGAACTGGTTGGATCATCTTGCAGTCGAAGGAACTCTCAAGAGTCTTCTCCAACACCACAGTTCAAAAGCATCAATTCTTCAGCGCTCAGCTTTCTTTATAGTCCAACTCTCACATTCATACACGACTACTGGAAAAACCATAGCTTTGACTAGATGGACCTTTGTTGGCAAAGTAATGTCTCTGCTTTTTAATATGCTCTCTGTTGCTGCTGCTGCTGCTAAGTCACCTCAGTTGCGTCCGACTCTTTGCTACCCCAGAGACGGCAGCTCACCAGGTTCCCCTGTCCCTGGGATTCTCCAGGCAAGAACACTGGAGTGGGTTGCCATTTCCTTCTCCAATGCATGAAAGTGAAAAGTAAAAGTGAAGTCACTCAGTTGTGTCTGACTCTTAGAGACCCCCTGGACTGCAGCGTACCAGGCTCCTCTGTCCATGAGATTTTCCAGGCAATAGTACTGGAATGGGTCGCCAGTGCCTTCTCCTAATATGCTGTCTAGGTTGGTCATAAGTTTTCTTTCAAGGAGCAACGGTACAATTAGACTGACAATAGTGTAACTAAGTATTGTATGTGCATACCCCATGCTCTATTTCACTCGCTGCTCTAAAAGCAACTCTACTCCACTCTGACACCCCAGAGAAATTTTAAACATGAATACAAAGATAGAGGCACAAACATGCTCCTTGTAGCATTGTTTGTAATAGCAAAGAATTAAAAGCATCTTTAAATATCTAAGTAGAGAGAAATAAAATGTTGTATTAAGTATTACCAAATGCATATCAACAGGCATATAACTTGAAAAAGATATATAAAAATATTTAGAAGTAGATCAGTAAGTGCATCAAAATTCTACTGTATAGAATATTTTAAATATTTTATAAATATTTTAAAGAAATGAAAAGCATATAGAAAACATATAAACAAAATATAACTTACATATCATTATATATTTATGGTATGAATTTATATACAATTAATGCATAGAAGGTACATACACATGGAGAGTAGATGTCAGAGAAGGATTCTGGGAAATAACCATTTTTTAATTAAAAATATACCAATAAAGGCTATTAAATTCATGAATGCTTCTTTGAGTGATATTTTGGTGCTGAAAATCAATTAAGGAGCTAGACTTCACCTTGGAGAAACACACCATAGGGCAGAAACAGATAATTCCAGCATACAAGTCCCCATTCACTCTCCCTACACAAAGAAAAAACAAATACTGATAGAGACTCCAGATTTCCACAGATGATGGATTTGGAGAAAGCAAGTCACCACTGCCATCTAGATAATACACTTCAGTTCAGTTCAGTCACTCAGTTGTGTCTGACTCTTTGTGACCCCATGAATTGCAGCACACCAGGCCTCCCTGTCCATCACCATCTCCCGGAGTTCACTCAAACTCACGTCTATCGAGCCAGTGATGCCATCCAGCCATCTCATCCTCTGTCGTCCCCTTCTCCTCCTGCCCCCAATCCCTCCCAGCATCAGAGTCTTTTCCAATGAGTCAACTCTTCACATGAGGTGGCCAAAGTACTGGAGTTTCAGCTTTAGCATCATTCCTTCCAAAGAACACCCAGGACTGATCTCCTTCAGAATGGACTGGTTGGATCTCCTTGCAGTCCAAGGGACTCTCAAGAGTCTTTCTTCTCCAACACCACAGTTCAAAAGCATCAATTCTTTGGTGCTCAGCTTTCTTTCACCATCCAACTCTCACATCCATAATATGACTACTGGAAAAACCATAGCCTTGACTAGATAGACCTTTGTTGGCAAAGTAATGTCTCTGCTTTTCAATATGCTATCTAGGTTGGTCATAACTTCCCTTCCAAGGAGTTCAGTTCAGTCGCTCTTTTCCATGGGGATGGTCTTGATCCCTGTCTCCTGTACAGTGTCACAAACCTCAGTCCATAGTTCATCAGGTACTCTATGTATCAGATCTAGTCCCTTAAATCTATTTCTCACTTCCACTGTATAATCATAAGGGATTTGATTTAGGTCATACCTTAATGGTCTAGTGGTTTTCCCTGCTGCTAAGCTGCTAAGTCACTTCAGTCGTGTCCGACTCTGTGTGACCCCATAGATGGCAGCCCACCAGGCTCCCCTGTCCCTGGGATTCACCAGGCAAGAACACTGGAGTGGGTTGCCATTTCCTTCTCCAATGCATGAAAGTGAAAAGTGAAAGGGAAGTCGCTCAGTCGTGTCCGACTCTTTGCGACCCCATGGACCACAGCCTACCAGGCTCCTCTGTCCATGGGATTTTCCAGGCAAGAGTACTGGAGTGGGGTGCCATTGCCTTCTCTGGTTTTCCCTACTTTCTTCAATTTAAGTCTGAATTTGGCCGTAGAAGTTCATGATCTGAGCCACAGTCAGCTCCCGGTCTTGTTTTTGCTGACTGTATAGAGCTTCTCCATCTTTGGCTACAAAGAATATAATCATTCTGATTTCCGTGTTGACCATCTGGTGATGTCCATGTATAGAGTCTTCTCTTGTGTTGTTGGAACAGGGTGTTTGCTATGACCAGTGCGTTCTCTTGGCAAAACACTATTAGCCTTTGCCCTGCTTCATTCTGTATTCTAAGGCCAAATTTGCCTGTTACTCCAGGTGTTTCTTGACTTCCTACTTTTGCATTCCAGTTCCCTATAATAAAAAGGGTAATACAGGGCTATAGCAACGCACAATGGACCTCTCACTTAACATTGATAGTGATCAACCTTTTATTGATCAACCTATGAGAATCTGACCCAGACTTGCCTGTGAATGTCCAGGAGTCTCCAGCAGAGGCTTGGGTTGGCAGTGGCCTGCTGTAGGGTTGGGGGCACTGAGTGCAGAAGGACCTGCATGGGACATTTTGAAGGAAATCACCATTAATTCGTTAACTCCACCATACTTTTGGCTTCAGTTCAAACAATAGGGAGGGAACACAGTCCTACCCATCATCAGAAAATTGGATTAAAGATTTATTCAGCATGGTCCCACCCATCAGAAGAAGACCCCCTCAGTCAGTCTCTCCCATCAGGAAGTTTCCATAAGTCTCTTATCCTTCTGCATCAGAGGCCAGACAGATTGAAAACCACAATCACAGAAAACTAACCAATCTGATCACATGGACCACAGCCTTGTCTAACTCAATGAAACTATGTGCCATGCCATGTAGGGCCACCCAAGATGGACAGGTCATGGTGGAGAGTTCTGTCCAAATGTGGCCCACTGGAGAAGGAAATGGCAAACCACTTCAGTATTCTTGCCTTGAGAACCCCATGATTAGTATGAAAAGGCAAAAAGATAGGACACTGAAAGAAGAACTCCCTTTCGTTAGGTGCCCAGTCTGCTACTGGAGATCAGTGAAGAAATAACTCCAGAAAGAATGAAGAGATGGAGTCAAAGCAAAACAACACCCAGGTGTGGATGACTGGTGATGGAAGTAAAGTCTGATGCTGTAAAGAGCAATAATGTATAGGAACTGGAATGTTAGGTCCATGAATCAAGGCAAATTTGAAGTGGTCAAACAGGAGATGGCAAGAGTGAATGTTGACATTTTAGGAATCAGTGAACTAAAATGGATTGGAATGGGTGAATTTAGTTCAGACGACCATAATATCTACTACTGTGGGCAAGAATCCCTTAGAAGAAAAGGAACAGCCATCATAGTCCAAAATGCAATACTTGGATGCAATCTCATAAATGACCAAATGATCTCTGTTCATTTCCAAGGCAAACTATTCAATATCAGAGTAATCCAAGTTTATGCCCTGACCAGTAATGCTAAAGAAGCTGAAGTTGAACAGTTCTATGAAGACCTAAAAGGCCTTCTAGAACTAACACCAAAAAAAAAAAAAAAGGTATCCTTTTCATTATGGACTTCCCTGGTGGCTCAGACGGTAAAGCGTCTGTCTGCAATGCAGGAGACCTGGGTTTGATCCCTGGGTCGGGAAGATCCCCTGGAGAAGGAAATGGCAATCTACTCCAGTACTATTGCCTAGAAAATCCCATGGACAGAAGAGCCTGGTAGGGTACAGTCCATGGGGCTGCAAAGAGTCAGACGTATAGGGGACTGGAATGCAAAAGTAGGAAGTCAAGAGATACCTGGAGTAAGAGGCAAATTTGGCCTTGGAGTAGAGAATGAAGCAGGGCAGAGTTTTGCTAAGAGAATGCATTGGTCATAGCAAATACTCTCTTCCCACGAAAAAGAGAAGACTCTACATATGGGCATCACCAGATGGTCAATGCCAAAATTAGATTGATTATATTCTTTGCAGCCAAAGATGGAGAAGCTCTATACAGTCAGCAAAAACAAGACTGTGGCTCAGATCATGAAATCCTTATTGCCAATTTCAGACAAGAGGGAAAACCACTAGACCACTCAGGGATGACCTAAATCAAATCCCTTATGGTTATACAGTGGAAGTGACAAATATATTCAAGGGATTAGATCTGATAGAGTGCCTGAAGAAAAATGGATGGAGGTTCATGACACTGTACAGGAAGCAGATATCAAGACCATCTCCAAGAAAAAGAAATGCAAAAAGGCAAAATGGTTGTCTGAGGAAGCCTTACAAATAGCTGAGAAAAGAAAAGATGCAAAATGCAAAGGAGAAAAGGAAAGATATACCAATTCGAATGCACAGTTCCAAAGAATAGCAAGGAAAGCTAAGAAAGTCTTCCTCAGTGATCAATGCAAAGAAATAGAGGAAATTAATAGACTAGGAAAGACTAGAGAGCTCTTCAAGAAAATTAGAGATACCAAGGGAACATTTCATGCAAAGATGGGCTCAATAAAGGACAGAAATGATATGGACCTAACAGAAGCAGAAGATATTAGAAAGAGGTGACAAGAATACACAGAACTATACAAAAAAATCTTCATGACCCAGATAACCACGTTGGTGTGATCACTTACCTAGAGCCAGACATCCTGGAATGTGAAGTCAAGTGGGCCTTAGAAAACATCACTACAAACAAAGCTAGTGGAAGTGATGGAATTTCAGTTGAGCTCTTTCAAATCCTAAAAGATGATGCTGTGAAAGTGCTGCACTCAATATGCCAGCAAATTTGGAAAACTCTGCAGTGGCCACAGGACTGGAAAAGTCAGTTTTCATTCCAATCCCAAAGAAAGGCAATGTCAAAGAATGCTCAAACTACTGCACAATTGCACTCATCTCACACGCTAGTAAAGTAATGCTCAAAATTCTCCAAGCCAGGTTTCAACAGTATGTGAACCATGAACTTCCAGGTGTTCAAGTTGGTTTTAGAAAAGGCAGAGAAACCAGAGAACAAGTAGCCAACATCTGTTGGATCATCAAAAAAGCAGGAGAGTTTCAAAAAAACATATATTTCTGCTTTATTGACTATGCCAAAGCCTTTGACTGTGAGGATCACAACAAACTGTGGAAAATTCTGAAAGAGATGGGAATACCAGACCACCTGACCTGCCTCTTGAGAAATCTATATGCAGGTCAAGAAGCAACAGTTAGAACTGGACATGGAACAACAGACTGGTTCCAAATTGGGAAAGGAGTATGTCAAGGCTGTATATTGTCACCCTGCTTATTTAACTTCTACGCAGAGTACATCATGAAAAATGCTCTGCTATTGAAGCACAAGCTGGAATCAAGATTAGCAGGAGAAATATCAATAACCTCAGATATGCAGATGACACCAACCTTATGGCAGAAAGTAAAGAAAAACTAAAGGGCTCCTTGATGATAGTGAAAGAGGAGAATAAAATTTTTCGCTTTAAACTCGACATTCACAAAACTAAGACCATGCCATCCACTCCCATCTCTTCATAGTAGATAGATGGCAATGGACAGGTGGGCCTAGTTGTTGCAGTCCAATCGGGTTGCAAAGAGTAAGACATGACTGAGCGACTGAACTGAGCTGAGCTGAACTGAACTGTAACCCGAAATGCCTCCACTGATTCATAATCGTACAATCTTTTCCAATATTTCATGTTGTCTGAATTATTGTATTTGTCAGTCACCGTGGTATAAAGTGAATATGTTATATATAATGAATCTCTGAGCATATATTGAACTGTTTTTTGATCTGGCTTTTTTTCTGTTATTACAACACTGCCTTAATTACTATAGCCTTGTAAAATATCCTAATAACTTGTTAAATTAAGTTCTATTTGCTCTGCTTTTTCTGGATTACCATAGTTATTTTAAAACATATTCTTCTGTATTAATTTTAAAATTTGCCAATTAGAATTGTCCCACTGCACAAATCCAAACGGCACCATTCATGTATAATATAAACTGCAACAATGTTTTCTTGTGATAAATTCCTTTAAACTCTTAAAATATTTTTACTGCAACTACCATTGAATGTGTAAGCTAATTTGGCAGATATTCGCATATTTGTAATGTTGTCACAGGTTTTGTGTGATTACATACTTATGTATACTCTATAAGGATATGAAGTTTATTTTACTTTATCACTGCTCTAACCCTATAATTTAGGTGAGAGTTTGACACAACAGGAATTCAATAAATTGCTGAATGAATAACATTTTCTACCTGTCCACTCATTTATTCATATGTATAGAGTATTTCTTGGAGAAGGAAATGGCAACCCACTCCAGTATTCTTGCCTGGAGAATTCCATGGACAGAGGAACCTGATGGGCTACTGTTCATGGGGTCACAAAGAGTCAGACATGACTGAAAGTCTAAGCACACAGAGTATTTCTTTACCCATTTTGGTATATTTGTGTGTCTTACTAAATGTCATTTTCAGAATGATTTTGTAAAGATTTTGTTAGGTTATTTCCTAGATACTCTACAGGTGTTATTTAAAAGATAATTACTGGTATAGGTAAACTTTGTTGAATTTGGGGGATGAGGTTCATATATTGCTACAGTGTAATTAATTTTAGACATTTATATACTTTTTTTTTTTCTGTGCACATGATCATATATTTTTCAAATGACATTTTAACTCTTTATTTGAGTATTTAAGTCTTTTGGTTATTTTGTCTTGCTGCATTGAGCAGAACCTCCATGAAGTATGCATGATATTTATAGTACGTTTTTGCAGGTCATTTACTATATCATAAGGGCCTCCTTGGTGGCTCAGACAGTAAAGAATCTGCCTGCAATGCTGGAGACCCAGGTTTGATACCTGGGTTGGGAAGATCTCTTCAAAAGGACATGGCAACCTGCTACAGTATTCTTGCCTGGAGAATTCCATGAACAAAGGAGCCTGGTGGGCTATAGTCCATGGGATCGCAAGGAGTTGAACACCAGTGAGCGACTAACACAACACTACTATGTAATATAGGCTTCTCTGGTGGCTCAAATGGTAAATAATCTGCCTGCAATGAAGGAACCCCAGGTTTGATCTCTGGGTCAGGAAGATACCCTGGAGAAGGGAATGGCTACTCACTCCAGTTTTCTTGCCTGGAGAATTCCATGGACAGAGAAGCCTAGTGGGCTACAGTCCATGGGGTTGTAAAGAGTTGGGCACAACAGAATCACTAACACTTTCACTACTATATAATACATTCATATAAGATTCCCTCTGTCTACTTCGCTAAGGGTTTAGGAAAAAGTAAGTAGAAGTTAAATTTTATTGAATGCTTTTATTTTTATATGATTTATAATGACATAGTGTTTCCCTTTTAATCAATTAGTGTAGTTAGGTTAATTAATGAGTTACCTAATTTTGAAACTTCTTTCAATTTGGAAAATTAATACAATTTGCAAGAACAATACAACTTAGATGTTTCTACAAATTATCATTGGGCTCATTTAGTTAATCTTCACCTAGAATTTTTCTGATTACATTCACAAATGAGAATGACTTATAATGTTAACTTCTTGTCATAAATGTTATATTTAGTCCTATAAAAATTAGCGGCAGCTTTGTCTCTATTTCGGTTTTCAAGGACAAACTATAGAAGTTGTAGGTTATTATATGTTCCTTGAAACTGCTTAAGTAGACTATCTGAGTGGTGACTTCTTTTAGAGAGAAGTTTTCATCTATCATCTGATTATTTTTAATGGTTATCGAGCTAGTCCCATTTTCTATTTCTTATTGGCCAATTTTAGTAATCAAAAGATTCAGTTACAATTCTAAGAATCACTGCTCTTTAAGTAGTGACTTTCTCTCTTTTACTCTGAATTTTGCTTATTTATTAAAAATTTTTTTTTCAATGAATCTTACTGGAGAATTGCCTATATTAGTTGTCTTTCAAACATAGATTGAGTTTTGTTAATGTTCTACTTCTTTTTCTATTTCATTGATTTTTTTCCTCATGTTAATTATTGCCTTCTTACATAGGTTTAGAAAAGTATTTCATTTAAACATTTTTCTCATTTTCCTAGATTTTCTGATTTTTGAGTTGAAGCCTCGACCAATTTGCTTTCAATCATCCTCATTTTTGGTTGCTTCTACATCTATAAATTTGACTATGTTTATCAATTTACCTCCAAAATTATGATGTGCAGTACTTTCATGATCTTCTAACTGTATTTCATAATTTGAGCCTTTGACTCATTGATTTTTGGACATAGGATAATGGGTTTTCAGTTATACGGTATTTTTTAAAATCCTTTTTCTAATTTTTTCACATTGTGGTAGCTATTGGAGGCATTAGGCAGGTGAGTCCTTGGAGGCAAATGATGTTTGGAGGGCAGTCTCCTCAGGTGTGCAGAAAGAGGAGAAAGATAAGGATGGGTAGAGACTGGCAGTGGAAGGCAGCCGAATCTGACAGCGCCGGGTAGTATCCAGTGAGCTCTCCTTCAGTTGAAGTCCTCTGCTAGTCTGACAACCTTATTTTCTGATTTCAGATTGAAACTGTGCAGTTCAGGCTCCTGTGGCCTTAGATCTTGGCAGTGGGGTTCCACGGTTGGCGGCCAGAACCCTGAATTTCTGTTTGGGGTCTTTGGTTTCCTGGAAGGCAAGAGAGGCTTGCTCCTCAAGTTCCCTGCGCAGTCTGACCTGTGTCAGCCCTGCACCTGCAGAGCCTTTGGGCCGAAGTTTCCGCCTGGCTGGGCCCCTGGGGAGAGGCAGTACCTCACTGTGACCCTGAGTAGGTTATCCTAGAGACATCGATGAGGACTGAGGTGTGCTTGATAAATGGCAAGTGCGAGACTCCTTAAGAATGAACCTGGGATGTCTCCAGCACCTGAGGCACTCAGGTGTTTCTCATCCAGGATTTCCCTGCTGTTTTCTACAGAAATCTCCAGAGACCCTGTAACATCACGCTTCCTCAGAATACTGGTCGCTGCAACCCTTTGGCCTGGTTCCACTGCCCTCTGAGATATCCCAGATTCTCACAACTTCCGAGCTCGTCTTCTCCCTGCGCCCCTATCAGGACCCACACTTACTTCCCCTCACCCACCGAAAACCACAAAAGCACACCCTGAGGCCTCCAATTGCACCAGTTTGCCTTCCTGGAAAACTCCATACTCCACCCACGCAGATCAGGCCCCAGGCCTCAGCCTGCCTCTACCTGTGGGTGGTTTGCGTGGATGTGGAGACAAGCGGTGTCTGGAGTGCGCGGTGCTCAGCTCTGCAGGAAGACGGAAAGGAGGAGGACCGCCGGAGACTGGTAATGGAAGGCAGTCACGGCTAACAGCACCGGATATTATCAGGTGAGCTCCCGTTCAGGCCCTCTGCTGGCCTGACACACCTTATTCTCTGGTTTTGGAATGGAACTGTGCATTTGAGTTGCTGTTCACTTTGGATCTTGGCAGATGTGGGATTCCCGGGTTCCGTGTAACAAACCCGAGTTGCTATTCTGGGCCAGTGGTTTCCCGAAAGACTTGCTGCCAAGGATGCACAGTTCACCCTTCATCCCCATTTTAGACCTTGGGCTGTCCTGTCCCTGCACAGCCTTTGGGCTGGGAGCTTTGTCCCCCACACCTGGCTGGGCCACTGTGACTCTGACTAGGGAATCCTGGTGGTGTCAATAACGACTGGGACCTCAGGGTTCACCAAAGGGGTAACATTTGTAGAATTTACTAGAGCTGATGAAACTACATTGATACATAATTATCACCCAAAGTCTGTAGTTTACCGCTATGATTCACTCTTGGTTTTATAATTACTGTGGGTTTGGACAAAGGTATAAGGACCTATATCCATCATCCAGAGTATTTTCACTTCCCTAAAATTCTCTGTGCTGTGCCTACTCACCCCTCGCACCATCAACCCCTGGAAACCACTGGTCTTTTCACTGTATTCAGCTTTGTCTTTTTCAGAATGGTCAGATAGTTGAATCATACAGCATGTTGAGGCTGACTTTTTCACTAAGTAAAATTTCATGAAAAGATGGGCACTAAAAAGAACAGAGATGGTATGGACCTAACAGAAGCAGAAGATATTAAGAAAAGGTAGCAAGAACACCCAGAAGAACTACACAAAGAGATCTTCATGACCCAGATAACCATGAAGGTGTAATCACTCATCTAGAGTCAGACATTCTGGAATGTAAAGTCAAATGGGCCTTAGGAAGCATCAAAGCAAACAAAACTAGTGGAGGTGATGGAATTCCAGTTGAGCTATTTCACATCCTAAAGAGGATGCTGTGAAAGTGCTGCACTCAATATGCCAGCAAATTTGGGAAACTTAGCAGTGGCCACAGGACTGGAAAAGGTCAGTTTTCATTCCAATCCCAAAGAAAGGCAATGCCAAAGAATGCTCAAACTACCACACAATTGCACTCATCTCACACGCTAGTAAAGTAATGCTCAAAATACTCCAAGCCAGGCTTCAACAGTATGTGAACCGTGAACTTCCAGATGTTCAAAGTGGATTCAGAAAAGGCAGGGGAACCAGAGATCAAATTGCCAACATCCACTGGATCAGTGAAAAAGCAAGAGGGTTCTAGAAAAATATCTACTTCTGCTTTATTGACTATGCCAAAGCCTTTGACTGTGTGGATCACAATAAACGGTAGAAAATTCTGAAAGAGATGGGAATAGCAGACCACCTGACCTTCCTCTTGAGAAACCTGTAGGCAGGTCAGAAAGCAACAGTTAAAACTGGACATGGAACAATAGACTTGTTCAAAATTAGGAAAGGAGTATGTCAAGGCTGTATATTGTCACCCTGCTTATTTAACTTCTATGCAGAGTACATCATGAGAAATGCTGGGCGGGATGAAGCAAAAGCTGGAATCAAGACTGCCGGGAGAAATATCAATAACCTCATATGCAGATGACACCACCCTTATGGCAGAAAGTGAAGAAGAACTAAAGAGCATCTTGATGTAAGTAAGAGGAGAGTGAAAAAGTTGGCTTAAAAGTCAACATTCAGAAAATGAAGATCATGGCATCTGGTCCCATCACTTCATGGAAAATAGAATGGGGAATCAATGGAAACAGTGACAGACTTTATTTTTTGGGGCTTCAAAATCATGCAGATGGTGACTGTAGCCATGAAATTAAAAGACACTTGCTCCTTGGAAGAAAAGTTATGACTAACCTAGACAGCATATTAAAAGAAGAGATATTACTTTACCAACAAAGGTCCATCTAGTCAAAGCTAGTAGTCATGTGTATGAATGTGAGAGTTGGACTATAAAGAAAGCTGAGCACTGGAGAATTGATGCTTTTGAATTGTGGTGTGGAGAAGACTCTTGAGAGTCCCTTGGACTGAAAGATCATCCAACCAGTCCATCCTAAAGGAAATCAGTCCTGAATATTCATTGGAAGGACGGATGATGAATCTGAAACTTCAATACTTTGGCCACGTGATGCAAAGAACTGACTCATTTGAAAAGACCCTGATGCTGGGAAAGATCGAAGGCGGGACGAGAAGGGGATGACAGAGGGTGAGATGGTTGGTTGGCATCACCAACTCAATGGAGATGAGCTTGAGTAAACTCCAGGAGTTGGTGATGGACAGGGAGGCCTGCATGCTGCAGTCCATGAGGTCGTAGAGTTGAACATGACTGAGCGACTGAGCTGAACTAAGTGTGCATTAATCTTTCCTCATGTGTTTTCATGGATTGGTAGCTCATTTCTCTTTGAGGTGAGGTGAAGTCACTCAGTCGTGTCCGACTCTTTGTGACCCCGTGGACTGTAACCTACTAGGCTTCTCCGCCCATGGGATTCTCCAGGCAAGAATACTGGAGTGGATTGCCATTTCCTTCTCCAGGGGATCTTCCCGACCCAGGGATCGAACCCAGGTCTCCCGCATCGGAGGCAAACGCTTTAACCTCTGAGCCACCAGGGAAGAGTGCTGAATAATATGCCACAGTTTATCTGTTCATCTACTGAAGAACATCTTGGTTGCTTTTCAGTTTTGGCAATTATGATTAAGGCTACTCAGATATTCAAGCATGTTTTCAAGTATTCTTAAATTTTGGATAAATAGCAAAGGGCAATATTGCCAGAAGGTCATATGGTAAAAGTGTGTTTGGTGTTTTAAGAAAGAGCCTAACAGCCTTGCACAGTGAGTGTGTCGTTTTGCATTCCCACCAGCAGTGATTGAGAATTCCCGTTGCTCTGCATTCTCACCAGTGCTTGGTATTATCTGTGTTTCAGATTTTGGCCATTCTAATAAGTGTGCAGTGGCATTTTGTTTTAATTTGCATTTTCCTGGTGACATATGTGAAGCTTCTTTTTATATGCTCATTTGCCATCTGTATATCTTCTTTGGTGAGATGTCAAAGTGTTTGATCCATTGTAAAATTGAACTGTAAAATTGGATTGTTAATTTTCTTATTGTTGAGTTTTAAGAGTTCTTTGTATATTTGGATAACAGTCCTTTGTCAGATGTGTCTTGCAAATATTTTCTTTTAGTCTGTGGTTTGTCTTTTCATTCTCTTTACAGTGTCCTTAACAGAACTGAAGCTTTTAATTTAAATGAAGTATAGCTTATGAATTTTTTTTTTCATGGACTATCCCTTTGATGTCATATTCTAGAATAGATAATTTAATTTATTCTGTAGAGTGGGATTATAGGAATGGGTAACAGTTCATAATCCACAGACTGTTGTCATTAGTCTGTTTTTTTTTTTTTTTCTGCCTCTACCCTCTCCCTTTCCACTGCTCACTCTTTCAGTCCTAGATATTCTTCAGAAGCTCCAAAGACTTTTCTACTGTGCAGTGATATATTTCCTTACTCTTGAACCTTTACTTCAGCTAACAATACTCAGTTTCTTGGTAGAAGACCCTCCATTCTTATCACAAATCAGTGAAACTTTCCCAAAGCAAACCTCTTTAAGAGGATCCAAGGTACACATGGGAAAATAATGGAATGGTCTTATTTTCATTATACATGCTAATTTTCATGTGCAATGAGGAGGAGGACAATTGGAGAAGTAAGTCTATAAGTATTAGTATCAGGAATAAATGGAATGTTGGAGTAAACGGAATTCTTACAAGTTGATGATTTTTTTTTTCTTCAACAATGAAAAATTCTTCTGTATGCAATTTGGTTTAACTAAAATGTATTCTATAGAAGTGATGATGCATATTTGGCATGTACCATTAATGCTTAGACAGAGAAAAGACTCTTCATGAGATAGTTTCCTGTCTATGGCACATTGCAAATAAGCAGTTTTGGGGAAAAAGAGTGGTCAAAGCAGAAGGAAGCTACGGTGGGTCTCTAGTTTATGGCTGTGGGCCTCACATGGGTAACTTGCATTCTATATTTCTGCATAATAGGACTTGAAAGCTCATGCTGAACTTGACTCTCAAAAGTTTCCAAACCTTCAACTGATAGTAGGAAATGGTGGGGGTAATTACCTGCTGTTAAAGTGCTTTGAGATCCTTAAATAAAAGGTGTTCAGTGTGTGGGTTTAGAGCTTTAAAGAAAGAGTCTTTTGGTTGTAGATTTATCCATTTTTTTCTGTATTATAATTTTTTTCAGAAACATCCGTGTCCTTTTGTGGATTACTTCTATCTTTATGGAATTCTGACTTTTAGCTAGCACGAAGGCAGCTTTTGGAAACAAAGTGATAACAAAAGGAACATGCAGTCACTTCTTTGTTGTGTGGGTTTTTTATTTAACATTTTTTTTTTACCACCTCTAGCCTTTTATCTTTACATGTTCCTTTTTGTCTGACATTTCTGCATTCATCACCACATGTCTGGTTGCAATAAGGCTATTATAAGATGGATGGATGAGGAGATGACAGGAATACAGACAATTCAAGTTTTTCATTTCCTTTGTAGTTGGAATTTTAATAGTTCTCTAAATCTGTATTTATGTTCTTATCAAGACCTCCTTTTAAAAGAAAGTAGATAATAGTTTTTCTTCCTGTCTCATTCCCAAAATGTTTTCCATGATTCCTATTTTTACAATATTAATAAGTCTCTTTATTACAGAGATAAAGAGAAATTCAGTTACATTCAGTGAAACTAACTAACTTAGTACCTGCTCAAAAGCCTCAGAATCTCCTTCTCTGGAAGTCAAGGTAATTGTACTCCTAGGCTTCCTTTTTCTAACTCAATAAGCAGTAGCTTGTGTGTGGAACAAGTATTAAAAAAAAAAAATTTCTGATGGGGGGTTTTATCATTTCCAAATTATGCGTGTCCTGCTATAGAGTTGTAAATTGGACTTGAAGCAGAATTTTTAAGTAGGTAAAAGTTTGAGAGACAGTTAATGCTGATTTACATAAGAATGACTTTTGATAGGTTATACATTTATTTTAAAAAAATCCTGTTACACTGAATTTTTTTTTCCAGAGTTAATATAAAAAATGATGTTGTAGCACAAAACATTGTAAGCTAATGCAAAAAGAATTTCTGTGAGTAAATGGTATTTCAGTTCTCTTCCTTCCTTGCTAACCTGTTTTTCATCTCTGAGGGAAGCACTTTCAAATTATTTGGCTGTGACACAGTATGCAGAACGGAGTCATAATTAGGTAGCATACATTCAGCAGTTTTTTTTACCATAGCATAAAATGTCTAGACCAACAGTGAAGGCTCAGCCTATTATCTGGCTACTAGTCAACTTTATGCTATATTATATATATATATATATATATATATATATGGAAACCTATGACTTGAACTAATGAACATTTCAGATTTATTCTATGTGCTTATTGAGGTGGAATAAATATATGGATAGGCAAAATTTCCTTGGCATACAGTTAGTGTTTTTTTTTTTTTTTTTACCTTGTTAACTAGTTCTGCTTTTCCTCGCCTTCGCAGGTGCTGATGTTTTTGACTTACAAACTTGGTGTTGTCAGTTCCTGCATCAGTCCTCTACCACTGATGGCAGTCAGACTTCAGGAAGCCCGTGGTCAGCCACAGGTGGAAGTTCTTATTTGCCATGCTGTTCTAAGCCTGGTGTTCATAGCATACGAAGTCAATCCTGGGCTCCAATGCTACTTGAGAGACAGACCTTTGAAATCCTCATTTGTTTTCCAAATTTATGTGACCAGGTATTTGGTTTGACTTTCTTATTTTTTTGTTTAGTTCTCCTAGTGGGAACTCATTATTCTCGTTTAGGGCTATGACACAATATAGATATCCCTTGCCACCATTTGTTCCTTTTCCATGGTGCCTGGGTCCTTTTATCACTATTAATGTCAAATCCAGATTAAATTGAAAATTACCTGCCTAACCTTAAGTATTGCCATGTTTTGAAAATCTCCTGGGCTTCTCACTCATTATATTGGATGTGCTGAATTGTTCTAATTTGCACCTCTTCTGAAGTTCAGTCCTTCATGCATATCAGTTGTCTTGTATTAGTCCCATCCATTTCTGGCTTCTTTACCTTTTTCTACCATCTTGCTAAGATTCCAGTATCTTTTAGAGCTGAATACATTTAAGTTAGGGCATTGCTATTTAATCCTTGATTCTCAAACTATTCCAAGGAATGATCTTCAGTTCAGTCACTCAGTCGTGTCCGATTCTTCAAGACCCCATGAATCACAGCACGACAAGCCTCCCTGTCCATCACCAACTCCCATAGTTCACTCAGACTCACGTCCATCAAGTTGGTGATGCCATCCAGCCATCTCATCCTCTGTCATCCCCTTTTCCTCCTGCCCCCAATCCCTCCCAGCATCAGAGTCTTCTCCAAAGAGTCAACTCTTCGCATGAGGTAGCCAAAGTATTGGAGTTTCAGCTTTAGCATCAGTCCTTCCAATGAACACCCAGGACTGATCTCCTTTAGGATGGACTGGTTGGATCTCCTTGCAGTCCAAGTGACTGTCAAGAGTCTTCTCCAACACCACAGTTCAAAAGCATCAATTCTTCGGCACTCAGCTTTCTTCACGGTCCAACTCAAATATTGAGTACAGCACTTTCACAGCATCATCTTTCAAGATTTGAAATAGCTCAATTGGAAATCCATCACCTCCACTAGCTTTGTTCCTAGTGATGCTTTCTAAGGCCCACTTGATTTCACATTCCAGGATGTCTGGGTCTGGATGAATGATCTAGCAATGTATAAAAGTGTGGCACTGAAGACATGTGTAATTATTGTATGTTTCATCAGCTTCAAGGTCCCATTTCAGCATCCCTATATTATTTTGGTAAATAGAGATCCAAGGCAAACATTTCAAGCTAAACAGTTCTATAGTTGCACTATATGCAGTGAAAGGCATTTTTTTCAGCCATGTTGACTTCTAAATATGAAATGGATGCTTGCATCATGTAAAAGTTGAACATATCATACTCACCTCTAGGCCATACCTATCTACTTTCTGTTCTCTTAGTATCCATGCTGGCTTTCATTTCTCTTTTTGTGCTTATATTGCCTCTGCCGGGGATATCCTTCTCTAACCACTTCATAGGACTAACTGTTCTTACTTCTGCAATTTGACCATCAATGCTAGGCAACATTAGATGATCTCCTTGGTGGTTTCAGAGATCTCTATGCTTAATGCTATCCTAAAACATACAGTGCTAATACTAAGGCTAATAAAACAGTGCTAATACTAATATATGGTAAAACAGTGAGTAATAGCTGTTTTACAATGGCCTGTGAACTCAAGGAGGACCACTTTGTACCACCATTACCCAACACATAGAAATACTCAATATATCTACTGAATGCCAGGAACAGATGTTCTTCTAAGGTGGTAGATGCTAAATCAGGGTTTAGATGTTTCAACACAAGAAATTTCTTTAACTTTTATCTAGAAGGTCTTTTAAAAAAAAGATATTTTTTTCTGAATGTATAGTTTATAATTAGTTTATGTATAGTTTAACAACAACATTTGAATAATGAAATAAATGAATTAGAAATACTCTTGACAATACTAGGAATTTCAGGTATCAATGTACTTGGTTTTATTCAAAGATTTTTTTTTTTTTTCGGTGTCATCTTAATGGTATATGTACGTGGACATTATTTTTCGTTTATTGTCATGTAATTGACAAAATTGTAAGATATTTATAAAGTTTCCACCATAGCGATTTGATATTTGTATACATTGTGAAAAGATTTCTACCATCTAGTTCATTAACACTTCTATCACCTCACATATTCATCTTTTTTTGAGTGAGAATATTTAAGTTCTACTATCTTAGCAAAATTCACTGATATAACAGTGTTATCAACTACAGTCACCATATTTTACATTACATCCTCAGACTTCATTAATCTTATAGCTGAAAGTCTGTACTCATTTACCAAAGTATCTGTTTCTCTCTCCTACTAGCCCTTGACAACTGCTGTTCTAAAAGTGTGACATTTTTTGTTTTAAGATTCTACATGTAACTGATACCATGTATTATTCGGCTATCTCTGTCTGGCTTATTTCAGTGAGAATATGCCCTTTAGTCTATCCATGTTGTCATAGATGGCAGTATTTCTTTCTTATGTCTGGGTAGTAATCCATTGTATATATAGACACATCACACTACCTATTCATCCATTGATGGACACTTAGGTTGTTGCCATATCATGTCTATTGTGAATAATGCTTCAGTGACCATGGGAGTGCAGATATCCCTTAGAGATCTTGCTTTCATTTCCTTTCAGTATATATCCAGAAGTGGAATTGTTGGAATGTATGGTAGTTCTATTTTTAATTTTTTGAGAAATCTCCATACTGGTTTTCATAGTGGTTGCACCAATTTACACGCCAATCAGCAGTTTATCAGAGTTTCCTTTTCTCCACGTCCTTGTCAACACTTGTTATCTATTGTCTTTTTTGATGTTAATCATTCTCACAGGTGTGAAGTGATATTTCATTGTGGTTTTGATTTCATTTCTATGTTGATTAGTGATGTTAAGCACCTTTTGCCATATCTGTTGGCTGTTTGTCTCCTTTGAAAAAATGTCTGCCTAGTTCTTCTGCCCAAATAATGCATACCTGAACATTTTAATAGCAATTTTATAGAGATTGGGCCCTTGAAATAAAAAATACTAGAAAATTATTATTTTACAAATATTTTCATTTCCTTAAATTTATAAATTCATATACATTAATAATTCCATGTGCATATAAAAATATGATACATGATACAGGGGGAAGGACAGATTGTTTGATGGATGGTGTAGGGATAGCTTTCTCAATAAATGCAGAAAAAAAACTGAATGCCTACCTGGCACCATGAATATAGTCTTTCAAAATATGTAATTAATTTCATATGCTTTAATAGAGTTTTAATTGATTTATAATATTATTTGATAATTCTTAGATTATTTAAATTTTGTGCTACTATTTTGGGTGATATA
>SJYT01022892.1:0-43913 GCA_006410635.1 Cephalophus harveyi
ATATCATAAATGTAACCTTTTGAAGTATACAATTCAGTGTGTTTTTAGTATATTCAGAGTTGTACAAATATCACCACTATCTAATTTCAGCACAATTTTATCACATCAGAAAGAAACTCTATAGCTGATAGCAGTCACTACCCATTCTCCCTTCCCCCACAGCATGTGGAAAACACTGATTCACTTCCTGTCCCTATATATTGCCTATTCTGGGTTATTTCCTACAAATGGGATCAATAATGCATGGCCTTTTCTGTCTGACTTCTTTCATTAGAATAATGTTTCCGAGGTTCGCCCACGTGGTGGCATGGATCAGTATTTCTTTCTTTCTTGCTGCTTAACATTCAATTATGTGAATGAACCACACTACTTTTTACCCTTTCATCAATTGGTGGTTATTTCGATTCATTCTGTTTTTGGGTACCAAGAATAACGCCTCTGTGAACATTTGTGTACGGGTGTTTGTGTAGGCATGTTTTCAGTTCTCTTGGGTATATACCTTGGAGTGGAGTGACTGGGTCATATGGTAATTCAGTGTTTAACTTTTTGAGGAACTGCAAAAAAGTTTCTCAAAAGCAGCTATGCCATTTTGCTTTCCCACCAGCAACGTGTAAGGGTCATAATTTCTCCTCAGCCTTGTCAACTCTCGTTTTCCATCTTTTAAAATTTTACCCATCTTCATGGGACTACAGTGATATTTAGTTGTGGCTCTGATTTGTATTTCTCTAATGATTAATGATGTTGAACATCTTTTTGTGAAATATTTGCCAATTTTAATGTCTTCTTTGGAGAAATGTTCCTCAAAATCCTTTGCCCATTAAAAAAATGGTTTATTCATCTCTATTGTTGAGCTGCAAGAGTCCTTTGTATATTCTGTGTGTAGGTGCAATACTGGCTCTTTTCTGTGGGTTTTCTGTTCATTTTCTTGATGGTCTGCTTTGCTTTCCCTTTTGTCACTTGTATTTTTGATGTCATATCTAAGAAACCACTGCTTCAAGCAAGGCCCTGAGTATTGGCATCTGTGTATTATTCTAAGAGTTTTAATGAGATGAAATGATATCTCATGGTTTTGATCTGCATTTCCTTAATGACTAATAATGTTGAGCATTTATTCCTATTTTTACTAACCATTTGTATATCTTCTTCAAAGAAATGTCTGTTCAAGTCCTTTGCCTTTTTAAAGTCGGGTTGTTTTTCTATTTGTTGGTAAGTTATCAAAGTTATTTATATATTTTGGATATTGAGTCATTATCAGATATATAATTCGCAAATATTTTCTCTCATTCTGTGGGTTGTCTTTTAACCACACGCTTGATCGTATCCTTTGATACCCATTAGAAGATTTTAATTTTTGTGAAATCCATTTTATCTGTTTTTTCTTTTGTTTCTTATGCTTTTAGTGTCATATCTAAAAAACCGATGTCAAAACCAAGATCATAGCAATGTATACCTGTATTTCTTCTAAGGGTTTTATAATTTTGAGTGCTTATATTTAGCTCTTTTATCTACTTTGAGTCAAGTTTTACATATGGTATGAGGTAAGGATCCAGCTTCTATTTTTTGCATGTGGAAATCCAGCTGTCCCATTTGTTGAAGGATATTAAGTATTTTTTGAAAACATGGTTCTGCTGGTTGCTTAGTATTCCATAATTTATTACTGTTTGGTCACTCATTCCTTCTTTGCCTTGTGATGTTCTAGATATACATATAATTTGCTCCTTGCCCGCATCTCTCTTTAGAAAATCTATCCAGCTCATTTTATTGTTATTGTTGGTTCAGTTGCCAAGTCATGGTGGACTCTTCGTGACCCCATGGACTGCAGCATACCAGGCTTCCCTGTTCTTCACTATCTCTTGGAGTTTGCTCAGATTTAATGTCCACTGAGTCAGTGATGCTATGTAACCATCTCATCCTCTGTTATCTGCTTCTCCTCCTGCCCTCAGTCTTCCCAACATCAAGGTCTTTTTCCAGTGAGTTGGCTCTTCGCATCAGGTGGCCAAAGTATTGGCGCTTCAGCATCAATCATTTCAATGAATGAATATTCAGAGTTGATTTTCTTTAGGATTGACTGGTTTGATCTCCTTGCAGTCCAAGAGTCAAGAGTCTTCTCCAAAACCAGAGTTTAAAGGCATCACTACTTCTGTGCTCAGCCTTCTTTATGGTCCGACTCTCACATCCATACATGACCACTGGAAAAACCATAGCTTTGACTATACAGACCTTTGTTGGCAAAGTGATGTCTTTGCTTTTTAATATGGAGGTCTAGGTTTGTCATACCTTTCCTTCCAAGGAGCAAGTGTCTTTTAATTGCAGTCACCATCTGTGGTGATTTTGGAACCCAAGAAGAGAAAATCTGTCACTGCTTCCACTTTTTCCCCACCTATTTGTCATGAAGTGATGGGACCAAATGCCATGATCTTAATTACTTGAATGTTGAGTTTAAGCCAGATTTTTCACTCTTCTCTTTCACCCTCATCAAGAGGCTCTTTTTAATTCCTCTCTGCTTTCTGCCATTAGAGTGGTATCAGCTCATAGACACAGAAGTAGCAACCCCTAGAGATCTCATAATCATTGCCTTTGGACATGACTGATTGGACCACAGGCAGACAGTCAAAGCTGATCCTATCAGACCTTTCCTTTAGGAATTTAACATTGGAGATACTAAAACTATGCCAGTCAAATTTGTGGACATGAGTTTAAAGGTAATATGAATGATAGAGATTGAGGTTATAATGATGAAGTGTGTATGAAGTGGACAGAAGTGGGCTATAAAAATAGTGAGGGATTGTGTCGGTGCATTTAAAACTGAGACTTTGAGAGAACTGGAGAGATTTGTGGTTGGGTAGCTAGTTTTATGAAGCCCAAAAGATTCTCCCCTTCCTTTCAGTTCAGTTCAGTCACACAAAGAGTCATGTCCGACTCTTTGTGACCCCATGGACCGCAGCACACCAGGCCTCCCTGTCCATCAGCAACTCCCAGAGCTTGCTCAAGCTCATGTCTATTGAGTCGGTGATGCCATCCAACCATCTCATCCTCTGTCATCCCCTTCTCCTCCTGCCTTCAATCTCTTCCAACATCAGGGTCTTTTCCAATGAGTCAGTTCTTCCCATCAGGTGGCCAAAGTATTGGAGCTTCAGCTTCAGCATCAGTCCTTCTAATGAATATTCAGGACTGGTTTCCTCCAGGATGGACTGGTTGGATCTCCTTGAGTCCAAGAGACTCAAGGGGCTCTCCTTCCTCTACTCCCTTCCTTTACTTCCTTCTTTTCTGGAATAAATTTGAATGGACGCCTGTTCTTTTGCAAACAAACTTTCCCTCAGACAGGCCTTGTATTGCTTAGGAATCGTGGTTTGCAAGAGATAAAACCCTCAACTGGGTTAAGCCAATAAAGGGCTTTTATTGGTTCCTATACCCAGAAAGCCTACTATGTAGCCTGATCTTGGAATTCAAAAATGTCATCTAGAACTGGTTCTCTGTCTCTTTCAGGTCTACCTTGTGGAGCGTTCATTTAATTCCCAACCTCTTAGGAACTCTTATCTCTGATCATCTCTGACTGTCAACAAAAGGAAGAAAGCACTCTTTCCTGTCACTCCTGTGCAAGTCTGGGACCCACAGATGGTGACCACCATGTGTGAGTCGTGCCCATCCCTCGACCAGCCCCAGGGGGACCTGCTGCTGGGTCTGAGAACATCCAGTCCTGGCATGGGCGAACCTCCCTGGAGCCACACTGATTGGAAATGAGGAGGAGGGTTTCATAAAGGAAATTCTGCATTCTTTTATGAACTAAAAATGGGAATGGTTTCTGAGTAGCCAAAGTGAAAAACAGAAGACCACCTCAGGCACTTAAATGAATTCTAATGCTTCTTTATGAACATCCTTGTACACAAATATTTGTTGATATCTCATTATTCATATTCCCTGGTGGCTCAGAGGTTAAAGCATCTGCCTGGAATGCTGGAGACCTGGGTTCGATCCCTGGGTTGCGAAGATCCCCTGGAGAAGGAAATGGCAACCCACTCCAGTACCTTGCCTGGAGAATCCCATGGAGGGAGGAGCCTGGTAGGCTACAGTCCATGGGGTCGCAAAGAGTCAGACACGACTGAGCGACTTCTTTCACTTTCACTTTCATTATTTCTTAAGATTCGGTTTCATTTCTGTTGCCGCATGACAAACCACCTCAAAACTCAATGCTTGGAAAAACAACAGCGATCGATTTCTCACTATTCTGTGGATTGACTGGGCTCAGCTGGGACGTTCTGTTCCATGCACTGTAGCTTCAGCTACACGTTGTAGTCACATTTGTGGCTGCATTCAGCTGAGAGCCTGACTGAGGCTGCATCATCAAAGACAGTCTCTCCATAAATTAGGAATTTGGGGACTAACATATCCACACTACCATACGTAAAATAGAGGACCAACAAGGACCTCCTACCGTAGCAGGGGAACTGTACTAAATATCATCGAAAGAGCAAGAGAGTTCCAGAAAAACATCTATTTCTGCTTTATCGACTATGCCAAAACCTTTGACTGTGTGGAGATGTGAGAGTTGGACTGTGAAGAAAGCTGAGTGCCAAAGAATTGATGCTTTTGAACTGTGGTGCTGGCGAAGATTCTTGAGAGTCCCTTGGACTGCAAGGAGATCCAACCAGTCCATCCTAAAGGAGATCAGTCCTGGGTATTCATTGGAAGGACTGATGCTGAAGCTGAAACTCCAGTACTTTGGCCACCTCATGCGAAGACCTGACTCATTGGAAAAGACCCTGATGCTGGGAGGGATTGTGGGCAGAAAGAGAAGGGGATGACAGAGGATGAGATGGCTGGATGGCATCACGGACTCGATGCATATGAGTTTGGGTGAACTCCAGGAGTTGGTGATGAACAGGGAGGCCTGACGTGCTACAATTCATGGGGTCACAAAGAGTTGGACACGACCGAGTGACTGAACTGAACTGAACTGAACTGATAAAGGAAAATAAAAAAGAATATCTACTATCACCCATCTATCTATTTGAATCTCTGTGCTATATACCTGAAGGTAATACCACATTATAAATCAACTATACATCAATTAGAAAAGAAAAAGAAAAGGCAAGTGTCTCCTCTTCCAAGGTGGCCTCTTATTGTTCCATAGTGAAACCTGATCTCCTTTATAGCACGGTGGCTCACTCCCAAGAAGAGAAATGTATGCGGCTGATAAATCTCCTAAGGCCTGAGTTTGGATGTCCCAGGATATCACTTCTGCTTCTTTCTCCAAGTCAGAGCAGGTCAGCCAGATTCAAGGGGCGACAGAGATAAATATTCCCCTAGAAATAGAAATACTGGGTGAAAGATTATGTACTTGTATGATTCATAATACAAAGTATCAAATTTCCCCCCAGAAAGGCTGTATAACTACACACACCCCCAGGACTGTGTAAGAGCACGCCTTTCACCATGGGAATGCCAACCCTTAGCAAATACCTAGGTTTAACAATGACAATGTGATTTACACAGATGTTGCGCCTGGAGCTCTCAGACCATATCCCAGACCACAGTGACAAGGACCACATCGCAGGGATGGCAGGGTCCTGGCCTTGGAGAAGCCTGCGTGCCTTCCTGGTGCTGAGCTGTTCCCCTGGCTTCTGTGGCCACCCCCAGACTTTTATTCCAGAGAGAAGCAACCCAGCATCAAATGGAATTATGGAATCCAAATTTTTAAATGTTGATGTGGTCAAATTTTTCTCATTTATTTTTTTTCCTCACAAAAGTTTGGAAGTGCCAGTTTCCATAAATCTTAAGATGTTTTCAAGTCTTAAGAAGAAAAATAGCTATAGAGAGAGTTGGCTTACTATCTGGATTTATCAATTTGGTACAAAGGGAAGACTGCTATTCCTTGGACTGGAAGGCGACCCCAAGGTCTGGAAAGAGTCTTACTGAGTATTAGGTGGAGAACTGTAGTTGACGTTTACAAGAAAATGCCCTTGGAGGTTACCTGCTAACAACCCTCACCTCCAACTTAGAGCTGAAGGTGAAACAGGAGCGTAGGGGGCAGGTCACAGCCTGTGAAAGAATGACAGCCATGGGACGTGACAAAGGCTGGTTAGACCCCCCGGGATCCATGACGGCAGAAGACTCGCCTTCCAGCAGGCCCTGAGCCTCATCATTCACTCACTGCTGTCCTCTAGCCTCTGAGACGCCCACCGGTGCCGTGCCAGTCTGAGGCTAGCCATGAAAGGCCGAAGAGTGGGTGGTGGCCCACTTCCTGGAAACCCCGGCCCCTTCCTCAAAATATTTGGAATAATCCTCCCACTTATTCAGTTCAGTTCCGTTCAGTCTCTCAGTCGTGTCCGACTCTTTGCGACCCCATGGACTGCAGCTTGCCAGGCCTCCCTGTCCATCACCAACTCCCGGAGTTTACCCAAACTCATGTCCTTTGAGTCGGTGATGCCATCCAACCATCTCATCCTCTGTCAACCCCTTCTCCTCCTACCTTCAATATTTCCCAGCATCAGGGTCTTTCCAAATGAGTCAGCTCTTTGCATCACATGGCCAAAGTATTGGAGTTTTAGCTCAATATCAGTCCTTCCAATGAATATTTAGGACTGATTTCCTTTAGGATGGACTGGTTGTATCTCTTTACAGTTCAAAAGACTCTCAAGAGTCTCTCCAACACCCACCTATGAAACTACCCAGCCCCTAAAAACTAACCATGCCATATTTTGAGGTTCTCTCTCTCTCTCACCTTCTGAGATAACCCACACTCTGTCTATGGAGTGTGTTTCTCTCTAAATAAGTCCACTTCTTACCTATCACTTCACCTCTGAATTCTTTTACAATAAAGCAAGAACTTCAAATTCATGGGCAACAAAGACACTCTCTCCCACAGAGCTTCATGGAGCCTGACTTAACATTTGGACTGCAGTTCTGGTTGTGACCTGGGTACATGTCCTGCGTAAATCAGATCTTCAGCTTCATTTTCCTTACCTGTAAAAGGAGATAACACTCATATCTTGCAAAGATGGTATAAACAGTAAACAAGCGTCTATGTAATGTTCGCTTTATACGATTCCTGGCACAAAGGTGCTCAGGATAGTCCCTCCCTCCCCTCTATTGCCTGCTTACCCAAGACCCCACAGGACGTGGGTCTGCCGTGGGCTTCCTCCTTCAGCTAGTGTGAACGGTCCAAAAGTACCGCTCACTGAAGCGTTTGGCTTTTCAACTCTTAATCAAGGGATCAGGCTCCCCTCCCGTAAAGTCTGCAGTGTTAACTCTAAAGTAAGATCTCAGCAACTTACGGTATGACTGGGGGAATGATAAAGCAGATTTTTATCAACAGGTGTTTGAAGCCCAATGTTGGGCTGAGTTTTCTTTGTTAATCCCTGCTTTCAGAGGAAGCAATGGTTTTTGCCTGTTTCTTTTGCCTGAGTGGTCTCTGAGGTCAGCAGAATCCTATTAATTATTCAATTGCACAAACACTTGGTTCCTCTAAAGTTTCCTGGTGCTCTGAGACTCCGTGCCTCAGAGCATTCGTGCAGGTGATTTCTGGATTGGAGCAGACGCATTAAGCAAGCTTAGGCTATGTGATGGCTTTCTGAGTGCTCACAGTGTGATAGTTTTATCTCTATGCATCATCTATGCTCTTAACATCCACTTTTCCTTAACTGTCTTCTTCGGTCATCTGCATTTTACTAGTGACCTGTAAATACTTCCTGTATTTCCAAGTTATCAATCCTTTTAGGGTAGGCATCAAATTATTTGTGATTTTGTCCTCGATAGCATCTAAGACAAGTACTTTGTACATAGCTGGGGCCAAATGATTAAGTGTGTAAATAAAGCAATGAATGAATAAGCAAACAAAAGTTTTGTTACAGTTTTATTTCTTATATTAAATATTCTGATAACTCATGAAAGTCATAGAAATTTGTGAATTTAAGAGCTTATAATCCCACCATGAAAGAAAGACTTTTCTTTTTTCAATACTTAAATTTCTATTAATTTTATTCTTTTTCAAATTCCTTTCCCATGTAAGTTATTGCAGGATACTGAGAAGGGTCCCTGTCCTGTAGAGAGGTCCTCATTGGTTATCTGTTTTAAATATAGTCACGTGTACATGTCAGCCGCAAACTTCATCTTTGAGCAATGCGCTCTGTATCAATTAAGAATAGGCTGGGCAGAGACTGGCAGGAAGTCTAAACTGAGCACTTGGATAGGTGTGTTATTCAGTGTAGTTCTGTAGAAGCAGCGGGTCAGACATGCCCAGCTGAGGCCAGTGTGGCCCCTCAGGTGACCGGCCTCTGAGCTTCTCTCATCGTGTGGCATGGCTGTCCTCGGCGTGTGACTTCAGCCTCATGGTCCCTGGTGGCTGCTTAGCCTCCTGCGATCATGACAGCTATCCCACCTGAGAGAAGAGGGAAGACCACACCCCTTCTCTAAAGACACTGACTTTCCAGAAGTTGCTTTTACCGCTTCTGCGTATACCTCGTTGGTCAGCATTCAGTCACGTGGGAGTCTGATAAATAAGGTCTTTCTTTTGGGCAACTGTGTGTCTGGCTGAATTCTGGAGCTCTGTTGCTGAATGGTGGAGAAGGAAATGGCAACCCACTCCAGTGTTCTTGCCTGGAGAATCCCAGGGACGGGGGAGCCTGGTGGGCTGCCATCTATGGGGTCGCACAGAGTCGGACACGACTGAAGCGACTCAGCAGCAGCAGCAGCAGTTGCTGAATGGAGAAGGCTTGAACAGATACCCGGGGACACGTAGGCTCCTTGGCCACAATTCCCCTGCTACTTGGATGAAGTATAAACTCGCCACTCTGACCGGTGAGGCCTGTTCTGGTCCTCACTGCTTGGCCTCTGTGCTCCTCTCTGGCTACTCACTGATCCTATCTCAGCTTATCGATACTGGTATTTTCCCACTTTCATCTCCTAGGAAGGACTGGGCTGCACTCCACCCCAGCACCTTTGCACATGTTCTCCTAATTGGGATCTAGGAATCCTAGATGGGGATTCTCTGTCCCGATGACACTGTCTCATAACATCCTGCACTAGCTCTTGGTAACTCTACCACAACGGCAGTTATCAATTATTTATGTACTTGTTTTATATCCATCTCTCTTGCTAAACTGTAATCCATCTGCGTGCAAGAACTTTGTTCATGTCTCTGTTTATAGCACCTAGCAGCATCTGGCACAAAGCTTCCCTGGTGGCTCAGAGGTTAAAGCATCTGTCTTCAATGCTGGAGACCTGGGTTTGATCCCTGGGTCGGGAAGATCCCCTGGAGAAAGAAATGGCAACCCACCCCAGTACTCTTGCCTAAGGAATCCCATGGACAGAGGAGCCTGGTAGGCTACAGTCCCCGGGGTCGCAGAGTCGGATACAACTGAACAACTTCACTTTCACTTTCTTTAGGCACTTAATAGATCTTTCTTAAACAAATTCGTAAACGTTCTAAAGGAGTCTTCTGATTTTACAGATGAGGTAACAGTTTAAACAGAACTGAGGAATCTAGATTGTAGCTTCTTTAATCAGTTGGTTAAAATGAAGGTTTCAGCTAATGGTGAAACCTTCCTGATGTCTGGCCTAATGTCTTGCCTTAGGAAGGATAGTGCACCAAGCAGTCTTCATTCTTCCTGTGATGGTCAGGGTCTCAGTGCGGCCGAGGGTCAGCACCACTGATAGCCACTGGTCAGTCCTGACCGAAAACCACACGTTCAGAATGAGAAAGAAACTGCGTGGGATCTGCCTGACTCTGGGCTGCAGCCTGAAGCTGCTTTTTAAAGTTGCTTTAAACAAGTGTGCTCAAAGTTTAACTCTCTTCATCTCAATCACCTCTTTCTCCCAAAAGTAGTGTGCCAAAAAATTCTCGTGATTGTGCTTCCCAGTTGATAGAGGATTTATTTTATGCAGGAATTGTCACCCTTGTTTTGAAAGAAAAAATAACTTTGTAAAAAAGTGTCAGTTGCCTATTGGGGCTGTGAGTGACAGTCATGTGTGAGTTCAACAATTCTTATTTTAAAACAGTGGAGGAAAATGGCATTATTTCTCGTCATCCTGATCTTGAAATATCAACTGCTAGAATCAACACGAAGGAGGGAGGCCAGGAAGAAGGAAGCTGATCGTTGGGGTGCCCTGAATCCTGCGGATGACCCAGAATCTTCACAGAGTGTCATGATTTAAGAAGCTGAGATGTTGTGAAAGCTGTGAGTTTCAGTTGTCCTGGGATATAGGACTTCGATAGATTGAGGAAACAGAATCTCTCCGTTTGTCACAGGTTCTCAAACTACAGTCTGTTTTTGGTGTTTGTCCAAGATTTTAATTTAATACGGCATGTCTTTCATTCTTAAAAGTTTGTTGGTTTAATCTTTTCCTCTAATTCCCTGTAACTAAAAAAATGGACATTTTTCTTCCTTGCATTTAAAATAACTCACCCGCTCTGCTCTGAGGTCAAAGGCCCCTTTCCTTCCCCCAGCTCCTCACTGCCTTCCTCAAGGTTGACACCTCTCTCCTGTGAAATGTGGCGTAATTAACAAATCCGAGGAGCTAAAAGTAGGAGATGAAAGGGTGCGGAAGCCAAGTGTATGATGGTGACAAACGTTAATTTGAACAGAAGCCAGTTCTCTTCCCAAACTGTTCCCAAAATAATTTATCTTCTAGAGAGCTGTAGTTGTCAAAGTCTAAACACCAACCAGGAGTAAAGGCTAAAATGTTACCGTTTAAAAATGCTGCTTCACAGTGTATCTCAGCAATTAACACTTCAGATGGGGTTGTTGTCGTTTAAAATATGCACCTACCTCTCACAGTTAGGAGAATGCCTCTGGACCTAATCTTGGGAGCTCTGAGCGGGGGTTGAATGGATGGGGATTCGGGCAGGGTAACTGTCAGTCAGTGAGTGTTCTGGCTGCTTAATATTCAGGATGATATGAACAAGTAGGGATGCAATCAATCAAACAGGGCTTCAGCGGGGGGCAGACGGAGGGGTGGGGGAGGGCGTTTCCAGGGCACCGGTAGTAGGTGCCTGCTGTGTGTCTGCCCGGTGGGGAAGTCTATTTTCGGCTTGGATGCCCATGAGGAACTGATGCTTCCTGTCACAAAGATGTTAAGCAGCCCCTCCCTGCGCCTCGGCTAAGTGGCAGATACCAGCCAAATGCAGGCAGCGTGCTCAGCCCCAAAGGAAGGGGCGTGCGGGGCTGCCATCTTGGGAGAGTAGGCAGAGGGAGGGGCCCGGTGTTTCTGGCAGGCAGAGCGTAGCAGGGCAACCAAACCCTCTTTAACGGTGACTGACGAAGACTCGGCTCTGCTGCTCGCCTAGAAATAAGGAAGGGATCGGGGCCAGTCCCGAGAGGATGGGAGAGGAACGCAGCATGGTGCCTCCAAGGGAAGGCCAGCACCCTTGGCAAAGAACCACGAGGGACCTCGAGGATTTGCTGAGGACTGGTGCTGGTCTGCGGACTCTCGGTTACTGATCTGCCGTGTGAGAATCACAGAGGTTTAGGGGAAAGCGTTTGGAAAAGAGGATAAGACCTTGATAACTGCTGCGGCCTCCAAGTGCGGTTCTGGACTCTTGATGTTTATCTTGTACCAGAGCGGCCTTTCTGTTTGGATTGGAGGAAATAAGTCAGCGTGAGAGACGTGCGCCTAGGATCACCTAGGACACAGAGAACGAGGTGTGGTGGGTATTTAGGAATGAGCCCAAGGGAACAGGCGAGGGCAGAAGAGACAACAAGCTCGTCCCATTGAACTGGTTGCGGGCCACTCTGAGCACTGTCAAATTCACGCACTAAGACGCACCGTGTGATACTTTAGGTTGCCAGTTTTAACCCCAAAGTGTATAAAAATCAAGAACCCATTTTTCATCATAAGACATTCTGAATTTATTATTTAAATGGTTAAGTGTTAATATGGGTACAGATGAATTTGATGGGATAGAAAAATTTTTTTGAGTGTCCTGGTGATTCTCGATATTAGTCACTTATACATACACTTCCAGCGAAGCATGTGTACAATTTTTGTAATTCTTTTATCATTGATACATTTGTCAGACAGCTATCTGAATCATGTGGTCCCGCTGGAATAGTTCTGTGCCTTAGAATGGCCACAGCTGGGTGTGCCGAACTTCCTGGAGTATTTCTTTCACCAGTGAGACGGAGTTCTCACCGGCTACACTACAAATCTTTCCTTTGCACTTGAAAGGCTTACATTTCTACCACAACAAATTACGATTCATAAAAAAAAAAAAAAAAAAAGCCACCTTCATTATCAAAACATATAGCTTGTTCCTGGATTCTTATAACTTATCTTGTGCAAGAGCTATATTTGTTTGGGTGGAAGGCAACAAGAAAAACATCACAATATACACCTAGATCTCTCACACCCAGCAGAAAGCTATCCATCTACTGAGGGTGGCTGTTGTCTGAATGGATGGATATTTATGAGTTAAACTAGGGACCAGCATGATGGAGCCCAGGGGAGCAGAGGCTGGTAGGAAAAACACGGAAACGCACCGTCAGGAGTTACGGGCTTGAAACCCGCCTCTGCCTCTTAACCAGCTGAGTGATCGTGAGCAAGTCACTTAGCCTCCCTGTGCCTTAATTTTCTCATCTATGAAATGGGAAACAGGATACGCTTTTCTGTTGTTTTCCTTTCTTTTTTATTTTTCTTGTGCTGAAATGCACGTAACGACATGTACCGTCTGAATCATGTTTAAGCGCACGGCGCGTTGGCGTTAAGCACATTCACATGGTACTTCCGGTCACCATCACAGCCACCTGCCCGCAGAACTCTTCTCCTTTCTGTCTACTGGGCTATAAAGGCTTTCCATTGCCGTGTTGGCTTCTGCTGTACAACAACGTGATCAGCCATGTGTATGCATATAACCCTGGCTCTTGAACCGCCCTCCCACCCCGCCGTCCAGCCCTCTAGGTCATCCCGGAGCCCCGGCTGAGCTCCCGGTGTTGCCCGGCAGCCCCCCAGCTGTCTGTTCACACCCGGTATCATCCATGCATCAACGCTCCTCTCCAGCGCATCCCACCCTCTCCTTACCCCGCTGTGCCCACAAGTCCACCCTCTCCCTGCAGCTCTATTCCTGCCCTGCAAATAGGTCGCTCAGTCGTGTCTGACTCTGCAATCCCATGAACCGCAGGACGCCAGGCCTCCCTGTCCATCACCAACTCCCGGAGTCCACCCAAACCCATGTCCACTGAGTCAGTGATGCCATCCAGCCATCTCATCCTCTGTCGTCCCCTTCTCCTCCTGCCCTCAATCTTTCCCAGCATCAGGGTCTTTTCAAATGAGTCAGCTCTTCGCATCAGGTGGCCAAAGTATTGGAGTTTCAGCTTCAGCATCAGTCCTTCCAGTGAACACCCAGGACTGATCTCCTTTAGGATGGACTGGTTGGATCTCCCTGCAGTCCAAGGGACTCTCAAGAGTCTTCTCCAACACCACAAATAGGTTAATCAGTACCATTTTTCTAGATTCCATATAAATGCATTAATATACAGTATTTGTTTTTCTTTTTCTCTTTCTGACTTCACTCTGTGTGACAGGCTCTAGGCTCATCTGCATCACTACAACTGACTCAGTTTTGTTCCTTTTTACGGCTGAGTAATGATCGATTGTATATATGCACTGCAACTTCTTTATCTGTTTTTTTTGTCAGTGAACATCTAGGTGGCTTCCATGTCATGACTATTCTAAACAGTGAAGAAATGAACTCTTTTCATCTCGCAAAACTGAAACTGTACCTATTAAACAACAAATCCCCACTTTTCTGGGTTCTGGTGCATCCAAACAACAGACCGTATTGGGACTATGGATGGCGTGAGGAGAGCAGAAAATGTAAAGGACCAGACAGCGAATTCTTTGGCTTTGTGAGACTGTCTCTGTTACAACTATTCACCTCTGCTACTGTAGCATGAAAGAAAGCGCATCATAATATGTAAATGAATGTCCTAATGTAAGTTTATTTGTAACACTAGATCGTAGGCCAAATCGGCCCAAGGATCAAAGTTCATCACCCTTTGAACTAGAAGACGAGAGGCTTGAGTTTGAGTCCTGGCTCTCTATTTATGCCGCTGGTTGACCTCATCTAAGCGATTTCTAGTTTCCCGATCACCGTCAGACCCTCTCGGGTCTGTTCAGTCACTGCCATGTGGAAGAGTGAGGCAGATAACCAGGAGCCTTGTGAGAGTGAAAGGACTTGAATGAACAGCATTGTGATTGAAAACAAAAGTTATAGCAATACATAAGATGAAATGCTAGCGTGTAAGAACATGTGAGTGCGGGGAGGAAGAAGGTAGTACAACGCTGAAACAGATGCAGCAGAGCCCCGTGGCTTCTTCGGGGCCCCAGGAAATCAAACAGACTGCAGGTCGACCTCACCTGCCTGCCGTCAGGAAATCCCCTGCAGCCCGAGACCAGATGGTGGTCCGGCGCTCGGGGGCCTGACCTCTTGCCTCCCTGAGCTCGTGAGCGGAGCTGAGGGCCTGCGTGGGAGCGGAGCTGCAGCAGGTGTCATCGCTGCCCCCAACCCTCACTTCCTTTGTCTGCATGCGGGCCGGCCAGAGGCACTGGCAGGTCGCTTCCCAGGAGCTGCCCCCGACCAGTGCGAGGCGGGAGGGGCGGGGTCAAGACCCCCGCTCTGCGTCTCCTTGGCTGAGCCGGCTCTGGGTTGTTTGCCGGGAGACTCCCGCAGGATGGAGCCCGGATCCCACGTGGTAAACTCACCCCCACTGCGTGCTCTCCTGCTTTCCCCCCTTGCCTGCCTTACTCCTGCTTTCCCCCCTTGCCTGCCTTACTCCTGCTTTCCCCCCTTGCCTGCCTTACTCCTGCTTTCCCCCCTTGCCTGCCTTACTCCTGCTTTCCCTCCTTGCCTGCCTTACTCCTGCTTTCCCTCCTTGCCTGTCTTACTCCTGCTTTCCCTCCTTGCCTGTCTTACTCCTGCTTTCCCTCCTTGCCTGTCTTACTCTGCCCTCCCTGCCGGCATTTCCTAGGACCCTCTCTCTAATGAGCTACCAGTGTTGGTTTTTGTCTTAGGGTCTGCCTCTTGGGAAACTCAAAAGAAGACAAAGGCACATAGATATGCAGTCATTCAGTTCAGTTCAGTCGCTCAGTCGTGTCCGACTCTTTGTGACCCCATGGACTGCAGCACGCCAGGCCTCCCTGTCCATCACCAACTCCTGGAGTTTACTCAAACTCATGTCCATCGAGTTGGTGATGCCATCCAACCATCTCATCCTCCATCGTCCCCTTCTCCTCCCACCTTCAATCTTTCCCAGCATCAGGGTCCTTTCCAGTGAGTCAGCTCTTCGCATGAGGTGGCCAAAGTACTGGAGTTTCAGCTTCAACATCAGTCCTTCCAATGAACATCCAGGACTGATCTCCTTTAGGATAGACTGGTTGGATCTCCTTGCAGTCCCAGGGACTCTCAAGAGTCTTCTCCAACACCATGGTTCAAATTAGGAGGGTCAAAAGCTGACACAGAGTTGTTGCAATAGTCAGGATCACAAGGAAGTTCCCTTCAGTCTGACCACCCTGGAGCGCTGAGTCTTCTAGAAGAAAATCGGAATCCACTCGTGTGTCCAGGAAAGTTTTAGGCGTGCAGAAGGTGCTGAGCTCCTCTGTGCAAGAAAGCTAGTGGTCTGCGACCACCACGATGAATAGAACCCAGTCCTCGCTGGCCAGGAGCTCGTCTGTCGGTTCTTCCAGGACAGCAGAAGGACTCCAGTGAATAGCCCTTTTTTCAGTTCAAATAAACAGGGATCTTCCATGCAGACTTCACACTTGCTGATGGCTCAGCCTGTGCCTCCAGAGGGTGTCTCTCAGTTTCTGAAACTCTTTTTTGCTGGTTTCGGGACTTTTGAACATGCTCTTCTTTCTGCCTGGAATACTCACCCTCCTCTTTCTGCCTGGAATACTCACCCTGCTCGCTGTAGCTGGGTACCAATCCCCCAGCCATTCCTGGGGGAAATCTTCTCTGATCTTCCCTGGATCCAGATTTGTGTCCCCTCTTATCATGGTCTTGCAGTGCCCTGTTCTCTCACCATCACTGCACGTATGAAATAGTGTGGATTGCTTATTTGGTTATGAGAGGTCAAGGTCGCAGCTTCTTTAAATCCTTACCCCCAGTGCCTAGCAGAGGGACTGGGGTGCTCAGTAAATATTTATTAAATAAATTAATGATACGCTTAAAAGGAGAAGGACCCATCCTAGCGCTCCACAGTTGAAGGGAGAGGTGGATACAGAGGTGACCACTGATAACCATCCAGGTTTCTTTGTCCTCCTCAACCAATCATCCTCAAAGGCTCTAGGCCAACGTTCGTCAGTACCAGACCAGCAAGCCCACGCTTGGGTGGTTAGAGTTGGCAGCCTTCAAATATCCCGTCTATCCAGCCAGTGAACCGGTCAGCTAGCCATTCCCTCTATCAACCCATTCATCAAACAATTATTGAATTCCTGTTCTCTTTCAGGTATTATGCTAACCACTGGGGACAGGAAGATATCTGATCCCCCTTTAGAAGTTACAAGTCAGTCCAGTTGAGACAATAAGTAAAAGCTATTGGAATAAATGGATCAGTAGAGATGTTATTAACTATTTGCAAGACGTGGCAGGAGGGTACCTTCTGCTGGTTGCCTTCACCCCTGTTCTCCAACAACATACGATTTGTTCACAAACGTGGCTTCCGACATTGACGTTACCTCTTCCCTGTGGCTAAAGCTTGGCCACGCTGTCACCTGCTTCCACATGGATTTATTTCTTCTTCCTCACTTTTCCTCATCTTTGCATGGAGCTAATTCCTTGAGGCCCAGAATCTAAAGTGTGACTGAAGGTTCTAGCAGGGTGGATGGTGTAATGGGAATTTATCTTGCTCTGAGAGGGGGTTCCAGCTGTGGCTCTGTTATACTTAGAGAATAATTTCACTTCTTGTAACAACTTTCAGCTACCTACCAATTCGTATTAAGCCTCTTCTTATTGGGCCCATAGAGTATGCAGTAATAATAATACATCCGTCTATGCAGCATTTCACACTTTTCTAAGAACTGCCCAAGTTCCCTGGTGGCTCAGACGGTAAAGCGTCTGCCTGCAATGCGGGAGACCCAGGTTCGATCCCTGGGGTTGGAAGATCCCCTGGAGGAGGGCATGGCACCCCACTCCAGTATTCTTGCCTGGAAAATCCCATGGATGGAGGAGCCTGGTAGGTTACAGTCCATGGTGTCACACAGAGTTAGACTCAACTGAGTGACTTCACTTTCTTTCACTTTAAGAACTGCATAGAATTCCAGGATTGAAAGGAGTGTTCAAGGTCGTCACCTAGTCCAGCCCCTCTCTACAGCATATGCTGAGGCCCAGCTACTGCCTGCTAAGACAGCCCCTCCGCATCCCTGATCTGGAGCCAGCCAGACCCAAAGCAGACCGTCGTAAAGGAAACGCCTACTTGCGTGCATGCGCAATCTCTCAGTCGTGGCTGACTCTTTGTGACCCCACAGACTGTAGCCTGCCAGGCTTCTCTTTCCATGGAATTTTTTTAGGCAAGAATACTAGGTGGGTGAGGTGCTGGCTGCGACCCCTGCGTCCTTTCCTCTGGCCTCCCCTGCCTATGCCGCGCTGGCCACTCCCTTCCCCCCGAGCTGGCCATCTCTGTGCCATACGCTCCGGAGGCTTCATCTTGGTGAGATTTCCATCTTCCACTTCAGTCCCTGGCATTTCGTTGGCAATAACAGGCTGCGCCCTGCAGGCTGCAGGCCCCACCAAGCGAGCTCTCACTGAGCCTCACATTTATCTAGAGCTGCAAACACCCAACTGCTCCTTTCCAATTTGGCTCCGAGATGGAAGATCTGGCTGATGGAACTGTAGATTTCCAGAGGGCACGGGCTGTGTTTGAAGCGTCCCTGGGTTCCGATAGCTTCTCTTTGGATGAGTGAATGTATCCTTGCACTCTGGCAGGGTCTGTTAGCTTTGGTCCTTCCCTTGCCTAATCTTTTCGCCTAAGCCCTTTTAGCGTCTCCTCATTTCTGGAGCGGATAGGGCTTAAGAATCAGGAGAGTCTGCAGCTAGCAGGGGATTCTAAAATAAGAAAGGGGCAAGAGGATTCTGCCTCATTTTGAGACTCCTAAGCTTTCGGTTCTCACTGAGTAATTTGCTTCTGATTTTCTTTCTGGTTGAACTCCCTCAAGGTCCTAGAACAGTGGGAAAAAGGCAAGGGACACACGTGTTCCCTTATGATACAGTGGAGTGACAGGAAGCGATGCAGGGATATAAGGCTCACAGAGTTAGCTGTGTCCACTGTCCAGGAACGCGCTCCCTAGAGACGGTCGGTGTTGGAGCTGTAACGGGCTGATGAAGAAAAGGAGTGTGAGTCTGGTGACATGCGCGATGATCAGATGAGAACAAGGGCTCCACCTCTAACCTCCCAGCTGGGGGCCCTTGACACCACGCTAGGTTGGAGTAACGCAGTTTTCCAGGTCAAGGTGAGGGGACCATGTGCAGCTGTCTCCCCAGTCTCTCTCCAAACCCCACGGAAATGGGGACGCAGAAGCTCCAGAGAAGCCCCCAGCAGCGTGGAGGGTGGGAGCCAGCGTATCATCTCCTGAGAGTCATGCATGACTGTTGGCTGGCAGAGCAGGAGCCCGCTGCTAGGCGGGCATGAGTAGGAAGCCGCCGCTGCAGAAGGCTCAGCGCGGAGCCTGAATGCCGGGCGGAGTCTCCGGGGGAACCGTCCACATGGGCGGCGTGTGAGCAAACGCTGGGGAGGGGATGACTGGAAGGCAGCCTGCGGCAGGCTGTGCCGGCTCGCCCCGCACCCCACTTTACCCCAGAGGCGTCTGGCCTCCCCTCACCCACGTGCAGGACAGCTCCACCAGCTTTGTTCGTAGTGATGCTTTCTAAGGCCCACTTGACTTCACATTCCAGGATGTCTGACTCTAGATGAGTGATCACACCATCGTGATTATCCGGGTCGTGAAGATCCTTTCTGTACAGTTCTTCTGTGTATTCTTGCCACCTCTTCTTAATATCTTCTGCTTCTGTTAGGTCCATACCATTTCTGTCCTTTATCGAGCCCATCTTTGCATGAAATGTTCCCTTGGTATCTTTAATTTTCTTGAAGAGATCTCTAGTCTTTCCCATTCTGTTCTTTTCCTCTATTTCTTTGCATTGATCATTGAGGAAAGCTTTCTTATCTCTTCTTGCTATTCTTTGGAACTCTGCATTCAGATGCTTATATCTTTCCTTTTCTCCTTGGCTTTTCGCTTCTCTTCTTTTCACAGCTATTTGTAAGGCCTCCGCAGACAGCCATTTTGCTTTTTTGCATTTCTTTTCCATGGGAATGGTCTTGATCCCTGTCTCCTGTACAAGGTCACGAACCTCATTCCATAGTTCATCAGGCACTCTATCTATCAGATCTAGGCCCTTAAATCTATTCCTCACTTCCACTGTATAATCATAAGGGATTTGATTTAGGTCATACCTGAATGGTCTAGTGGTTTTCCCTACTTTCTTCAATTTGAGTCTGAATTTGGTAATAAGGAGTTCATGATCTGAGCCACAGTCAGCTCCTGGTCTTGTTTTTGTTGACTGTATAGATCTTCTCCATCTTTTGCTGCAGAGAATATAATCAATCTGATTTCGGTGTTGACCATCTGGTGATGTCCATGTGTAGAGTCTCAAGAAACACCTGGAGTAACAGGCAAATTTGGCCTTGGAATACGGAATGAATCAGGGCAAAGACTAATAGAGTTTTGCCAAGAAAATGGCATCATCTTGCTCCTTTTATTACTGATTAACCCCCAGTATATGTACGTCCCACATTTGCCAACTCATCTGCTGACGGACGTCAATTTTGCTCCCACGTCTTGGTTATTGTGGATAATGCTGCTGCGAACACTGGGGTGCATGTATCTTTTTGAATTAGAGTTTTGTCTGGGTACGTGCCCAGGAGTAGGATTGCTGGATCATATGGAAGCTCTATTTTTAGATTTCTGAGGAACCTCCGTACTGTTTTCCACAGCGGCTGCAGCAACTTATACTCCCACCAACAGCGTGGGAGGGCCCCCTTTCCCCGCACCCTCTCCAGCGATCGTTACTTGCAGGCTCTCTGAGGATGGCTGTTCTGACCAGCGTGAGCGGTCCCTCGCTGCGATGCTGCCGTTTGGAGGAGACTCCGCAGTGGCCAGCTCCCGGGCTCACGGCCGAGCTGCGTCCTCACGAGGCCTTGGCTCGGTGCTCACCTCTCCGGTTGGTTTTTCTTTTCCTATGAGGACTCTTGTCTACTGGATAGGGCCCTACCCTATGACTTGGTTTTACCCTGATTACTGCTTTAAAGGCCCTATCTCCAAATACAGTCACATTCTAAGGTACTGGGGATTATGGCTTCAACACACGAGTTTGGGGGAACACACTAAGCCCATTCGACCCATTAGGTTGTCTGAGTAGACCTTGAGACAGCCACACACTGGAGGACCACGCAGCTGCAAAAAGAAAAATACAAGGAAATGCCCTCCTACTGATGTGGGGTCATATCCAAGATGTATTCTTGATTGGCAAACAGCAAAGTGCAAAATACTGTTATCTAGGGAAAATATGTATACATGCAATATAATCTTCAAATAGTCCCTGAAAATGGACTGTTTTCATACTGGGTTAACGACCACTTCTAATACCTGTCTTTCACCTTTAGCTCTTCCTAATTAATGAATCAACTAATTTCCATACTTCCTGCAATTTAACTGAAATTTGATCAGTGGATCTTCTCAAAACTGAGTTAAACTCTAATTAACCAAGGTTTTATTGATCTAATGATACTTCTAATTAGCTTCACTTTCACAAAATCACACATACTGATGCTTTTTAAAAGGATTTGCAGATTAAATTTGATGGAGAATATTTTTAGGATTTAGGAATGCTTTAGGCTACAAGTAGCAGAAAACTCTATCATAAATTGCTTGAACAAATAGAGGTCTATTTTTCTCTATAGCAGATACTGCATATATCAGCAACTCAGGATAAGGCTTAATGCAGACACGCTTTTGCTGACTTTCTTTTCTATTCACTCAGTCGTTCTTAAGCATGTTGCCTCACGCTTGCAAGGTGCCTGCTGCAGCTCCAGGCATCACATCTGCATTTAACTCACAAGAAGGGAGGATAGGACAGTGAAAGCAAAGCCTGCCTCAAATCCTACAGTAGGCGTTTCCTTACATGTCACTGGCTAGAACTAGTCACGTGGCAACTTTTAGCTGCACAAGATGAGTAATAAGGAAGCAAGGTTGTCACTGTTGATTATATCAATCAAGATTCATCACTTGTGGCTGAACATATCTACCCTTCTAACAAAGGTGAAGTTTCATCAGTAAGGAAAAGTAGCAAACATTTCTGCCCTCCTTCTAGAGAAGGGGTAAGTGACAAACCATTCTCTCAGTGAAAATCTTATCTTTATTTATCTCTACCTGTCACCTTTTATCTGCTGTGTTTTAACTAGCCAGTGAGCCGCTTCTAATTCCCCTTGCATCTGTCTTTCTGTACACATTCTGGGTATTCTCTTCCCACTCAATCCTGTGGGAACTCTGCCCTGCTGACATCCACCTATTCTGCACATTTTTACTGCAAAGTAATAGTATATAGAAATAGGGGTGAAAAAAACCCCTCAAATGTAAGCAATGAAACAACAACAACAACAACAAAAAACCCTTGCAAAACAAAGCACCGTGAGAGTGGCACTGAAATGGAAAACAGGATTGGTGAAAGTCGTCTAAATCTGGGTTCTTAGGAAACTCTACAACCAGAAATCAAATGCAAGCATTTTATTTGAGAAGTGATCCCAACAACGTTGGTAGGGGGATGGAAAGCAGGAGAGGAAGGGGCTGGCTCTCAAGAAAGCTGCACAATTAAGCCAGGGCTTCCAGGTAACCAGAGCTTAATAGAACCTCCAGGAGTCAGTCTGGAACAGGCACCCCAGAGCTATCGCAGCTTAGAGGGGAGGAAGCTGGGTGCTTATCCTTCCACATTCACTTGTTGTGGACAGAGGGCTGCTGCAGGGCCTTGGGCATCGGGTCCCTGTGCTCGGAGCCTCCTAGGTTTGGGCAGAGAGGGCTCGACCCATCCAAGTCAGCGCTTCCTCAGGTAGTTGGAAGTCAAGCCGTCGTGCGTGGCAGTGGCAAGGCTGGGGCGTGTGAGCAAGTCGCTGACGGCGCCTGCTGCAGGCGCACTGTCTGGGCTTCTCAGATCCCACTGTTCATTGGAAATGATGGTAGAACTATAAGCGACTACTCAAAGGGGTAGAAAAGCTGAAGAGCTGGGCTCACCTGGAAACAGAACCACCGAACACTCATCGGCTGCTACTTTGGGATCTTCAGAGTTTCCTAAGACCTCAGAAGTGGAGGATAGCATCAATAACTCCCCAGAGTTAGGACACCGGTCCAGGGAGTGATTGTACAAAGACCCATTTGTGAAACTAGAGGAGAACCATGAGTCCAGCTAACGTAAAGAGCACTGGCATTTAATTTACATGAAACAAACACATTGGTACCTCTGGTGAGCCATAGAAGACAGTGGCTGTTGACTAAAAACCCAAAAGCTCTCTGCTAGCCTATACTGGTTGCTCAAGCCCCTAAGAGAGGCAGATGCCTCTGGAATCCTGGGCTCACTAGGACTGAATTGGTCTGTCCCAGTGCATATTCTGTTTAATGACTCCATGCCTTTGATTACTCAAATGGGGTGCAGGACTCAAGGAATGCACTTTAATAAGGCATTGTGTTTCTTTTTAAAAAACAATTTTATTGAAGAATAGTTGATTGACAATATTGTGTCGATTTCTGCTCTACAGCAAACTGACTCAGTCATACACACGTATATACACATATATTCTTTTTCATATTTTCCATTGTGATTTATCACAGGATATTGAATATGGTTCTTTATGCGATACACTAGGACCTTGTTGCTTATCCATCCTGTGTACAGCAGTTAGTTTCTACCTCCAAACTCCCAGTCCTTCCCTCAAGCCCCTCTTTGGTTAACCGCAAGTCTGTTCTCCACGTCTGTGAGTCTGTCTCCTAGATATGCTCGTTTGTGTCACGTTTTAGATTCCACGTGCAAGTGATGTCTGCATGCATGCTAAGTCACTTCAGTTGTGTCCGACTCTTTGCAACCTTATGGACCATAGCCTGCCAGGCTCCTCTGTCCATGGGATTCTCCAGGCAAGAATACTCGAGTGGGTTGCTGTGCCCTCCTGCAGGGGATCTTCCCGACCCAGGAATCGAGCCTGTGTGTCTTAGGTCTCCTGCATTGGCAGGTGGGTTCTTTACCACTAGTACCCCCTGGGAAGCCACCAGCAAAGGTGCATGCCTGCATGCTACGTCACTTCATCACATGTAAGTGATATCACAGGGCATTTGTCTTTCTCTTTCCGACTTACCTCATTTAGATGATAATCTCTAGGTCCATCCATGTTCCTTCAAATGTCATTATTTCATTCTTTTTTATGACTAATATCTCATTGTACATATGTACCAGCTCTTCCTTATTCATCTGCTGATGTCGTTTCCCTGTCTTAGCTACTGTAAATAGTGCTGCTATGAACATAGCAGCGTGTATCTTTTCAAATTAGAGTTTTGTCTGGTTATATGCCTGGGAGTGGGATTGCCGGATCATATGGCAACTCTGTTTTTCGTTTGTCAAGGAACCTGATGCTATTTTCCATAGTGGCCGTACCAATTTACATTCCCACTGACGATGTGGGAAGCTTCCTTTCTCTCACACCTTCTCCAGCATTTATTATTTGTAGACTTTTTAATGATGGCCATGCTGACTGGTGTGAGGTGGTTATTGTTGCGAAGTAGCCAAGTCGTGTCCAACTCTTTGTGACCCCATGGACTGCAGCACACCAGGTACCCTGTCCTCCACTACCCCCTGGAGCGTGCTCAAATTTATGTCCATTGAGTCAGAGGTGCTCTGACCATCTCATCCTCTGCCCCCTCCTCACTGCGGTTTTGATTTGCAGTTCCCTAATAATCAGTGATGATGTGTGCCTTGTCATCTGTGTATCGTTTCTTGAGTAGACCTTACTGTGCAGTGAAGGAGCGTTTCGCTCTTGACCCGCTCTGCAGGCAGGGTTCTACCTGGCCTGCCCCCAGATGATGTCTCGGTGATGCCCGCTGCCCTCTGTGAACCTGGGGCTCCAGAGACTCCGGGTGCCCACAGGCCTCCACGCCTCTGCCTCTCTGTGTTTCTGGATCAGGCCTTTCCAGCTCCCCACTTGCTGGACGCCTATCTTTTGAGGCCTCTTCAGAGGTTATTTCATTTCCATAGCTTCCTTTTCCCATGCTTCCTTCCCCGTCTTGGAGTCTTTGAAGCTTGAGAGTCCTTAAAAGCAAAATTTGTGGCAAGGACCAGGGCACAGGTTATTTATTTGCATAAGTAAAAGGGTAGAGATGGCGAGCTGGGGAGGCATGGATGCAGAACCAGGAAGGGGCTGGGGCCAGCGGGGTCTGTCCTGCCGGGGCCCGTGAGGGACTGTCCCTTGCCCCTTGGAGCTGGCCCACCGTTCATTAAGGAGGCTGGATGTTTATCCGCTGACTTTACCCCTCCTCGGGTGAGGGTCGGCCCTGGGGGGAGTTGGTCCCGGCACGTCCCAGTTGGCCCCACGCAGGTTCAGTGAGACCCCCCCGCCCCCGCCTCCCAGAACGGTGCCACAGGAAGCTCCTGCTCAAGCATAGATGCAGAAGGGCTCGGGGCTTGAGGAGAGGTGCCGCCACGTGCAGGGTAGACATCCACCGCGGGCAGGTGGGCGCGAGGGGTCCTGACCCACGGTCCTGCATCCGCCACCCGGCCGCCCCCACTAGCCCCGCCCAGGCCGGTGCCCACGTGGCCCTCGGTGAACCCCTTGATCGCAGCCAGAGCTGCTCCGTATTCGTTGGTTTTCTAGCATCTGTGATCCCATTTTCTGTCTCTGCTTGACATTTCAACCCTCAGAGCAGCTCAAGAGGCAGGAACGATAATTATTCCCATTTAATAATGGGAAAAATGAGTCGCAGAGAGGTGTCCCTATTTTGTGTCCACTTGTCTCTGCCTCCAGACTGTGAGCCCCTGAAGGGCACAGCCTTTGTGTTACTGCTGTCTGTATACTCACGCCCAACATGCTGTCTGGCATACAGTAGGTGCTCAGTAAATGTCACTGGGATCAGATTATTCAGAAGGCTCATAGGCACAGTGGGAAGGGGGCAGACACGCATGGCATTGAGCAATAGCATTTTGAGAACAGCTTCTCAGTAACCAGTGAGGCTGGAGAGATCAGATTGGACAATCCCAGTCCGTCAGGAAACCATCAGGAAGAAAGCAAATCAGGTTGTGAGGCCACTCGCATGCCAACTGCCTGCTTTCCCTGGTCGTGGGTTTTAGTGACTTGATTACACCTGCATCTTAATTCCAGAGGGAGTCAGTATTCTGTCCTTACCCTTTGATGCGATGAAGGGGCTGTATGCAACACAATTTTGTCTCTGCCCAGCAGATATTGAGAAGAGCCCCGAGTCCTCGTCAAGGCATAAACAACGCAGCGGGGGAAAGCCTTGCTGCAGTTCCACTGAACAGATGGTCTGATGACGTCGGTGTCTCCAAATTACCTGCAGCCAAAGCAGATGGAAAAATTAACATCACAGCCCAAGCCTGACGGCAGGCAGGCAGCCACGGAGGACTTCAGGGGGGAAAAGCCACGTGGGATGCTTTCGTCGCCTGATTCTCGAGTTCCGCTGGGGATCTGGCCCCTCCACAAACTCCTCTGAGGAAGTAGCAGGGATTATTTCAGCCGACGCCGCAGCCACCTTCCAGGCAGGGCGCCACTGCCAGTGAAGGCTGAGAGTGGGTCTGCAGAGAAGTTATTAAATGTCTAAAAGTATTGTGTTGGTGAAAAGAAACAACTCAGAGCTATAATTTAATCCGACGGTCCTGGGAAAGAAAACCTCACCATGATGCTGCACGTTTAGCCCCGGGCACGTTGCAGTTTGTGGGATTTTCACTCCGACTTGATCCAAGAGGCTGCGTTATATGAACGTTTCCCCGGGACTGACTGCACGGCCCTTTATCTCTGCCCGTCTCTTTCCTTGTTCACCATCGTGCCTTTTCCTGCCTGCCCGCGTCCAGGGCCTTTATTTTCTTTATGCAAAGTTGGAAGCTGCGTGAAGTGATGCATTCCAGCTCTAACTGTGGATCAGCCAATCTGGGCTGGACTGCCTCGAGTCCCAGAGTCCCAGACCCCAAACCTCAGTCAGAATCCCTGAGGGAGAAGCAGGCCTCCGGGGTTTTCCACACTTGTCTGAGGACTCGCAAGCGGCTGAGGACAAAACCAAGAACCCACAAGCTGCCTGGCCTTCACAGCTCTACAAGCCCTCAGTGTCCTGAACTCACCTCTCTCTCTCCGGAGGTGCAGACCTGAACACACCTGGCTTATGTAGTTTGAATTCAAAGGGAACTCAGGAAGCCCTGAAAAGCAACTTTTGAATGTCCTTTTCTCCAACATTCCCCTGCAGTTGTCACAGCGGTCTAGCATGGTGCAAGACTGGTGGCTTGGTTTAAGTTCCAGGAAACAGACCCCGACGCCAGAATCTGACTTGGGTGGGGGGTAATCCCACAAAGCTAGGAGAGAGGAAGTGAAGCAGGGAGGGGGACACATGCCTCAGGGTACCCCGCCCGAGACGCGGGGTGCATACCCTCCAACTCTGTCTCTGCTTCCAGCGCTACTGACTTCTCCATTTGTCTGGAACTTCTCCCGCTGGGGCAAGAGAGAGCCCTCAGAGGGGAGCAACCAATTCTTGCAGCAGATGCGTCAGAACGAGGGCCCTGGGGGATACAGGCAGAGCGGAGCAGCTCACGCTACGGCCAGATCTGGGTTCAAACCGGAATCCACCCACTTGCTGGATGACCTCAGACAAGCTAGCTTCCCTCTCCAACCCTCAGTTTCTTCCTCTGTGACGGGGAGAACAACACCATCACGAGATACTGTGAGTTGTACAGGAGATGCTAATGGTAATAATACCACTGTTATTAAGCAGGTGAACGCCTCGGCACAGTGTCTGCCAAGCAGGCCCTTGACAGATGGTTTTGTTGTGATTATTGTTGATGTCTCTCCCTGTGTCACACACCTATGGAAAAAAAAAAGGGAATTGAGGATCCCGTTGTGCTACAGTGGGTTGGGACCTCGGCTAGCACTTAGGTCCACCTCTCGAAGAGGAGGCTTGAGGATGAGAAATGTTGCCGTTGCAAGGGGAAGAGCCCCCAGTCAGAGGCGGCACAGCCGACGGGCAGACCCGGGCACCTGTCCCTGTGCGGCGCTCTGCCCACCTCCCTGGACCCCCTCCTTCGGAACCATTCAGACTGCACACCCAGAAGGAAGAGCGAATCTTCACCACACCCTAGGATGGCAGAGTCTTCCCTGCTGGCTCAGATGGTAGAGAATCCACCTGCCAATGCAGGAGACTGGAGTTCCTTCCCTGGCTTAGAAAGAACCACTGGAGAAGGAAATGGCAACCCACTCCAGAATTCCTGCCTGGAGAATCCCATGGACAGAGGAGCCTGGTGGGCTACAGTCCATGGGGTTTCAAAAGAGTTGGACACGACTGAGCGACTAAACCGCAACAAGGAAACAGGTTTCCTTTGGCCACGTTGATGCGTTAGCAGTGGCTGTCGGTGGGGCTGCGTTAAGAAGGATTCTGATGACAGGATGCGCCAGACCTTGGTGTGATTGACTATCAATGCCCGCCACTGACCCAGGACACTGGCCGTGGGGTGCTGATCCCGCTGGCACTGAGGTAGCTGACAAAGTTGAGTGCCGGGCTTGGGAGCTGTCACCAAAGGAATGGGAGAATTATTTTGTTTGTTTTGTCACAGTAATAATGCACATTCATTGTAGAAAAACTCTAATGATGTAAGTGAGAAAATTAAAATTGCTTCTAAGGTACAGCGAAGAAGAGGTGTGGTCCCTGGAACTGATTTAGAGTCCCAGACTCTGAGTCGGATGACCTGTGAGTGAGAAAGGAGGCTAAACATAGACGTTAATTGAGGGTCCGTGTAAGGGGTCGGGGCTTCCCCACCCCTGCGTGCAGAACACCAGACAGCAGGGTGTTTAACCTCAAGACCACCTCCCCACCATCCCAAGAAACTCGAAGAAAGAAAGTCAGATTTCCCCACATTGACCCATAGATTCAATGCTGCTCCAATCCAAATAAACCTTAACAGTTTTTTTTTTTTGTTGTTGTTGTTCATAGAGTCAGCAAGCTGAGTCTAGAAGATATCTGGAAGGGTAAGGGGCCAACCAGGAATCAAGACCATCCCCAAGAAAAAGAAGTGCAAAAAAACAAAATGGCTGTCTGAAGAGGCCTTACAAACAGCTGTGAAAAGAAGAGAAGTGAAAAGCAAAGGAGAAAAGGAAAGATATAAGCATCTGAATGCAGAGTTCCAAAGAATAGCAAGAAGAGATAAGAAAGCCTTCCTCAGCGATCAATGCAAGGAAATAGAGGAAAACAACAGAATGGGAAAGACTAGAGATCTCTTCAAGAAAATTAGAGATACCAAAGGAACAGTTCATGCTAAGATGGGCTCAATAAAGGACAGAAATGGTAGGGACCTAACAGAAGCAGAAGGTATTAAGAAGAGGTGGCAAGAATACACAGAAGAACTGTCCAAAAAAGATCTTCATGACCCAGATAATCATGATGGTGTGATCATCCACCTAGAGCCAGACATTCCGGAATGTGAAGTCAAGTGGGCCTTAGGAAGCATCAGTATAAACAAAGCTAGTGGAGGTGATGGAATGCCAGTTGAGCTATTTCAAATCCTGAAAGATGATGCAGTGAAAGTGCTACACTCAATATGCCAGCAAATTTGGAAAACTCAGCAGTGGCCACAGGGCTGAAAAACTTCAGTTTTCATTCCAATCCCAAAGAAAGGCAATGCCAAAGAATGCTCAAACTACTGCACAATTGCACTCATCTCACACGCTAGTAAAGAAAAACTAAGATCATGGCATCCGGTCCCATCACTTCATGGCAAATAGATGGGGAAACAGTGGAAACAGTGGCTGACTTTCCTTTTCTGGGCTCCAAAATCCCTGCAGATGGTGACTGCAGCCATGAAATTAAATTCGCTTACCACTGGAAGGAAAGTTATGACCAACCTAGACAGCACATTAAAAAGCAGAGACGTTACTTTGTCAATGAATGTTCGTCTAGTCAAGGCTATGGTTTTTCCAGTGGTCATGTATGGATGTGAGAGTTGAACAATAAAGAAAGCTGAGAGATGAAGAATTGATGCTTTTGAACTGTGGTGTTGGAGAAGACTCTTGAGAGTCCCTTGGACTGCAGGGAGATCCAACCAGTCCATCCTAAAGGAGATCAGTTCTGGGTGTTCATTGGANAGTGGTCATGTATGGATGTGAGAGTTGAACAATAAAGAAAGCTGAGAGATGAAGAATTGATGCTTTTGAACTGTGGTGTTGGAGAAGACTCTTGAGAGTCCCTTGGACTGCAGGGAGATCCAACCAGTCCATCCTAAAGGAGATCAGTTCTGGGTGTTCATTGGAGGGACTGATGTTGAAGCTGAAACTCCAATACTTTGGCCATCTCATTTGAAGAGCTGACTCATTTGAAAAGACCCTGATGCTGGGAAAGATTGAGGGCAGGAGGAGAAGGGGACGACAGAGGATGAGATGGTTGGATGACATCACTGACTCGATGGACATGGGTTTGGGTGGACTCTGGGAGTTGGTGATGGACAGGGAGGCCTGGCTTGCTGCAGTTCATGGGGTCGCAAAGAGTCAGACACGACTGAGCGACTGAACTGAACCGAAGGGGCCAACTAGTGAAGGCGTTTCTGAAGAAGGTGAATAAGATGACAGAGCGCTTACCTTACAGATAACCAGACTCACTATGAAGCTACTGTAATTAAGATAGCTGGTGCTGTCCCCGCAGTAGATACACTAACCGATGGGCTATAGTAGGCCCTACGAGAGCAGGCCGGGGCAGCCACGCATCTTCTGATGTGTGATAGGATCGGCTTGGTGGTGGATCCAGGAGGGACTCTGTAGGAAGTGGAGCTAAACACATGGCTGTCCACAGGTATAAAGATAAAACTAGCCTCCACTCATCCCACACCCCACGGTTCCTCCGGGTGAATTAAAGTTCTTTAATTATAGGAGCAAAACTTTTAACTTCTTAGCAAGAAATATAGGTTAATATTTTCTCCTGACCTTCAGGGTAAGAACTGTTTTCTTAAATGAGACACAAGGAAGATGGCGCTGGGAGACCCTGGCCCAGAGCGCCCTGGGTCCAGCCCTCCGTCCATCTCTGCCGGGCGCGGCCCGGGAAAGCGCCGCCTCGGTAGGGACGTGGTGAGTCCCAGGCACATGGCGGGTTCATCCCACGCGGTGCTGTCCGTGGGCTGGTCTGAGTGGCCCATTCCCTTTGCTACAGGGCTGAGATGACCTGGCTCCATCTGAACTACGATAAAGCCCAATAAACTGTCCTGAGTCGACCCCTCTCCTGACCAAACTACCTTGATAGACAGATATACTAGGAAGGGTTTTCTTTTCCATGGAGTACAGAACCCTTTTAAACCCGTAAAGCCGAAATGGCTCTTTACAACATCCGAGGACTGATGTTAAAGCTAAAGCACCAATACTTTAGCCACCTGATGTAAAGAACTGACTCATCAAAAAAGACCCTGATGCTGGGAAAGATTGAAGGCGGGAGGAGAAGGGGGTGACAGAGGATGAGATGGTTGGATGGCGTCACTGACTCTATAGGCACAAGTTTGAGTAAGCTCCGGAAGTTGGTGATGGACAGGGAGGCCTGGAGTGCTGCAGTCCATGGGGTTGCAAAGAGTCAGACATGACTGAGCAACTGAACTGAACTGAAGCAGAAATGGCATTTATTCAAGGAGATGGACATAGCTCACGGAATGTCTAGGAGGACTAGAGGGTCTAATACAGGGTCACGCAGCACAGACAGTCCCCAGAGGACCGTGAGGATCGCTCACAGTGGGCACAGATACCACAGGCCACCCCACTGGCTTCTAGACTTCCATGGACATAGCTCACGGAATGTCTAGGAGGACTAGAGGGTCTAATACAGGGTCACGCAGCACAGACAGTCCCCAGAGGACCGTGAGGATCGCTCACAGTGGGCACAGATACCACAGGCCACCCCACTGGCTTCTAGACTTCCCAGGCCTGCAGGCTCTGGCAGCTGATCTGTTCACCAGCAAGACTTCCAGGCGGTTCCGCCTCCTTTGCAGCACTGGCCTCACCTTGCCGTCTCTGTGGGAGCCTCCGATGGGTCCCCTGCCGGGGCCTCACTCAAAGGGAGCCTGCAAGGCGATTTCTGCCTTACTCCTCACCACCTTATCTCTCCCTTTTTATTTCTACAAACCTCCAGGCCAGTTCAATCCAAAAACGTATAGATTATTTTTGATAACTACATGTATGCTGGTGACTTTTCATAACACTAGCGCTGTGTGACTCAATAAGTAAGTAAAAGAACTCTAAAATTCCAAGTCTGAATTATTTCGGGGAAGACAGATGACCCCAATCACGGCACCTGGGTTCTTGGCTCTTTCTGAATTTGTTCCTAGATCTGCATGTCCCTCGATTCCACCCTACTTTGGGGCACAAGCTCTTTGCTCACTGACTTGCTGCGTGATTCCTCAGCAGACACTGGCTACATGAAGAGGCTATTCTGTCTCATGAAATGACTGGGAGATTTGTAGTGTGTGGAGGGTTGGGAGGGACGGTCCAGAAAGAGGTATATGAGGCTCGTTGAAAGGATGGTGTGGCAGACTGTGTTACGCGCAGAAAGTCATTCCATTTCCACGTCCTTTGCAACATGGCTTTCCTCCATCCAGAGATGGAGTCCACACCCTCTTAAACTCAGCTGCCTCTGGAAGCCTCCTACCCTGTGGGTGGGGATGTAAATCGGTGCAGCCACAACGGAGAACAGTATGGAGCTTCCTCAAAAAACGAAAACTAGAGTTGCCTATGATCCACTTTCCTCCATCCAGAGATGGAGTCCACACCCTCTTAAACTCAGCTGCCTCTGGAAGCCTCCTACCCTGTGGGTGGGGATGTAAATCGGTGCAGCCACAACGGAGAACAGTATGGAGCTTCCTCAAAAAACGAAAACTAGAGTTGCCTATGATCCAACAATCTGCATATATTCAGAGAAAACTCTCCTTTGAAAGACATGAGCACCCAGTGTTCACAGCAGCACTATTGACAATAGTCAAGACCTAGAAACAACCTAAATGTCGCTCGACAGATGAGTGGATAAAAAGATGTGGCACACAAACATAATGGAGTATTACTCAACTGCAAACAAAGGATGAAACAATGCTGCTTGCAGCAACATGGATGGGCCTAGAGATTATCACACTAAGCGAAGTAAGTCAAAGAAAGACAAATAGCATATGATATCACCTATATGTGGAATCTAAAATGCAATACAAATGAACTTATTTACAAAACAGAAGCAGACTCACAGACTTGGAGAACGAACCTATAGTTACCAAAGCGGGCAGGCTGGGAGAGGGATAATTTAATAAGCGAAGTAAGTCAAAGAAAGACAAATTGCGAATGATATCACCTATATGTGGAATCTAAAATGCAATACAAATGAACTTATTTACAAAACAGAAGCAGACTCACAGACTTGGAGAACGAACCTATAGTTACCAAAGCGGGCAGGCTGGGAGAGGGATAATTTAGGGGTTTGGGATTAATATTTATGCACTATTATACATAAAATAGGTAAGCAAGAAGGACCTACTGTATAGCACAGGGCGCTATATTCAATGTCCTGTAATAACCTATAATTCTACACCTGAAACGCTGTAAACCAACTACGTGTGTGTGTGTGTGTGTGTGCGCACGTGCGTGCTAAGTCACTTCAGTCGTGTCCAACTCTTTGCAACCCTATGGCACTGTAGCCACCAGGCTCCTCCGTCCATGGGATTCTCCAGGCAAGAATACTGGAGTGGGCTGCTATTTCCTTCTCCAGGGGATCTTCCTCACCCAGGGAGCGAACCTGCATCTCTTGCATCTCCTGTATTGGCAGGTGGGTTCTTTACCACTAGTGCCGCCTGGGAAGCCCGCCAAATCAACAGCACTTCAACTAGAAAAAAAAAAGATACAAATCCCAGGCTGGCCCGTGACTCGCTGTGGCCAGTGGAATGCGCTGGAGGCGTGCGCGTCACCCGCAGAGCCTGCTCCTCAACGGGCCTTGCAGCTGTTGCCTTTGTGCGTCTGGAGCCCTGCCCTGATGCTGTCTCTTATACACATCTCATCCGCCACCCGGCCGCCCCCACTAGCCCCGCCCAGGCCGGTGCCCACGTGGCCCTCGGTGAACCCCTTGATCGCAGCCAGAGCTGCTCCGTATTCGTTGGTTTTCTAGCATCTGTGATCCCATTTTCTGTCTCTGCTTGACATTTCAACCCTCAGAGCAGCTCAAGAGGCAGGAACGATAATTATTCCCATTTAATAATGGGAAAAATGAGTCGCAGAGAGNGTCCCCAGCTGGCTTTCCATGAGTGAGCCCAGCAGAAACCATCCTGTCAATCTCCAGAATCAGAAAAAATAATACATTCTTGTTATTTTGAGCCACTAAGTTTTGGTGTCATTTTTCATGCTGCCATAAATGATGGAAACATAAAATCAAGGTCCTGAATGCACTCTGATGGTTGAAAAGCTAGGTAACACGTAGATGGAGAGTTTATTTATTTTTCTAACATTTAGTGGGTTTCTAGTGCACACCAGACACCCTGTATGGTTTTGTTTCTGTCTGATTCTGGAGTCCTTGCTCCAGACCACGCTGCGATGCCGCCACCAGCACCTTTTTATTAGTAGTATTATTTTTGGCTGTGCTGGGTCTTGGTTGCAGCATTCAGGCTTTCTCCAGTTGCAGCGAGCGAGGGCTGATCTCTAGTTGCGGCCCACAGGCTCCTCACCGCGGTGGCCTCCCTTGCTGCAGACCACACGCTCCAGGCCCACGGGCTTCAGTAGTTGTGGGCACTGGTTTGTTGTCTCACCGCGTGTGGAATCATTCCGGACCAGGGATTGAACCTATATCCGCCGCATTGCCAGGCAGATTCTCATCCACTGCACCACCAGGGAAGTCTGCCTCCAGCACTTAGAAGGAACCAAGACAAAATAACGAAGGATAAACAGAGACAGGGAAGTAACCCTCAAGCTCTGTAACTCCTACTTTCTGTGTTTATTTCCTGGTTAAAGATTACTTTCTGCAAGAAGGGAGGAACAACTTTTGAAATGATGACCCACGTTCCTGTTCGGGCTTCTGTTTCAATAATTCCTTCCTTGAATTATTATTGTATAAAAGATGAGTGTTCTGAAATTGACTTGGGTTATAAGAGGTATGAGAATGGGAAAATTCAAACACACTTGTGAAAAATAAACAGAACTTGCATTGACTAGTAATTCCTGCCAAGGCAGAGAGCCTTCGAAAGCAATGACTGACATTCATTCATTCAGCACAAACCTGTTGAGTAATTACTAAGTGCCAGGCATTTTGCCTATTAATAAGCCCAGTAATATTTCCAATAAGACAAATACGATGTTTTCTAGCACCCAGGTACTGTGTAGTCTAGTTAGAATAGAAAATTATACAAAAGCTCAACATCTGAATTTACTAGTCATTTTTCTTAAATTAAAAACAAATCAATGAGCTAAAGAAAAATATTGCTTTGAATTGATTTTCTAATTAAAGCGGTAGAGCTGCAAAAATTGCGATGCACTCTTAGCCTATGTGGCTCCACACCACACATTTGCTTCATTTACAGTAAATGCTGGCTGCCCTGTCGAGTCTGTGATCCAGAACACGGTAGGAATTTCTCTCTTCATGGAACCACAAGGAAGACTCAAATTATAGATGACCCAAGAAGGAAATAATTCAGAATTTCCTGGAGGCAACAGATTTCCCTCCACCTCTTATTTTTGCTGCCTCTTGGATTGCACAGAAACCCTCTAGCTTAGAACTATGTCGTGTCTGATGACTACCGTTGTTTGAAATGAGAACCGTATTAGAAACTGGCCTTGAGAGGAGAGTTTCGCAGCGGGGGTGGGGCTGTTCTCGCCCAGGCTGAGGGGGGCTGGCCATGCCGCTTGCCTTCTCTGGGCTCAGTTTACGTCTTTGTGAAGCGAGACCATTGGATGAGGTAATATCGAGCGTCCTCCCTCGATGTAAATTTGCGAGGTCCTCTCAGGAGTTCTTGCTGGGTGTCGGCTGTGTTCTAGGCCTCGAGGACAAAATTCCCCAGAATTTTCACCTCAGTTTGATTGCACTTTTCCTTCTTGATGGTCACCTGGAATTTAGAAGTTTTTAAAATCCTAATCCCCTGTATTGTTTTCCAGATTAAGGCTTATAGGGTGTGTGCAGGGTGAGTGTGTGTGTATGCCTGGTCGAAGGTGCAGTATGGGAAGGGCACAGTTCACCATGATGAGACTGATGTTTACTGGGATTGGGGGATTTTGAGAAACCGCTGGCTTCCGTGTTAGCCATCTGCTGGGCTTATATAATCCACCAGCAATAAAACACTGGGCTCTCCATATGCTGCTTTCTGGCCCCGGGTGAAGAGGCAATGGGCTGGGAGTTCGTGTTCCAGTCCTGATTCCAGCCCAGCAAGTTGTGTGATGAACAGCCTCTTTGGTCTGAGCCTCAGCTTCTTCTTCTGTACAATGGGCTGCTCTCGACCATGTTGACCTAGAGTGTCTGGAACCTATTTAGGTACATCTAACTTCTATGCATTCTGAAGGAGATCAGCCCTGGGATTTCTTTGGAAGGAATGATGCTAAAGCTGAAACTCCAGTACTTTGGCCACCTCATGTGAAGAGTTGACTGACTCATGGAAAAGACTCTGATGCTGGGAAGGATTGGGGGCAGGAGGAGAAGGGGACGACAGAGGATGAGATGGCTGGATGGCATCACCAACTTGATGGACATGGATTTGGGTGCACTCTGGTAGTTGGTGATGGACAGGGAGGCCTAGCGTGCTGCGGTTCATGGGGTAGTGAAGAGTTGGACACGACTGAGCGACTGAACTGAATTGAACTGAACTGAATGCTATTTTAGGAGTTTGGATAAATTGAGTTCAAAATAACACAATTAACCCCCAAATGATTTCAGCATGTAATATGCATATGTTCAACTCTCCCGCTCCTGTATTCTTGCCTGGGACATCCCATGGACGGAGGAGCCTGGCAGGCTACAGTCCATGGGGTCACAAAGAGTCAGACACGATTTGGCAGTTAAACAGCAGCAATAATAAGTTAAAAGAGAAGTGAGGTCGCTTTTGAAGAATCATCACATTGACGCCTTGCCCATGAGACCTCAGTGGTATCCCTGAAGTCTCCAATTACGCGCCGCACTGCCCTAAATGCCAGCTCTGTCCCCTTTCACTTCTGTAGCTGCAGAAGCCACACCATCATCATGGATGCATGCTAAGTCGCTGCAGTGTGTCCGACTCTTTGCGACCTCATGGACTGTAGCCTGCCAGCCTCCTCTGTCCGTGGGATTCTCCAGGCATGAATACTGGAGTGGGTTGCCTCCAGGACAACATTGTCATGCCCTCAGAAAATAACTTCTACTGTTACAAGCAGAGGAGGAGCTGAAGTGACTTGGAAGTTTCCGATCTATGAGTTCATCTTCCAAGAGTGGATGTTAAACAGTTTGTAGGGTACTGAGTTGAGCTGATCATATGAGACACACGGAGCCGGTTCTCTAAGGCTGGGTCTCCCAGCCTTGACACTGGGGATATTTTGGGCTGGATAATTCTGGTTGTGGGAACTTTCCCATGCGTTGTAGATATTTAGCAGCATCCCTGGTCCTACCCATTCCCTGCCAATAGCTCCTCCCTCCAGGTNTTGAGTTGAGCTGATCATATGAGACACACGGAGCTGGTTCTCTAAGGCTGGGTCTCCCAGCCTTGACACTAGGGATATTTTGGGCTGGATAATTCTGGTTGTGGGAACTTTCCCATGCGTTGTAGATATTTAGCAGCATCCCTGGATCCTACCCATTCCCTGCCAATAGCTCCTCCCTCCAGGTGTGACAACAGAGATGTGTCCAGATTTTGCCAGGTGTCCATGGGGGCTAAATCAGCCTCCAAGGGGAGTGCTTCTGGACATGTGTGTGTGTACATGCTCAGCTGTGTCCAGCTCTTTGTCACCCCATGGACTGTAGCCTGCCAGGCTCCTCTGTCCACGGGATTCTGCAGGCAAGGACACTGGAGTGGGTAGCCATTCCTTTCTCCAGCGGATCTTTCCCATCCAGGGATCAAACCTGCATCTCTTGCGTCTCCTGCATTGGCAGGCAGGTTCTTTACCGGCTGAGCCATTGGGAAAGGCCTCTCTGGATACGTGGACTTCCACACTGTCGAAGGGCTGTACAATGGGCTGAGACAAAGAACTGGGTGCAGGAGTTGCAGGAGGCGGACCCCTTCCAGGGCCCGAAACTGGGCTCCTGTCTAACCCTCGGAAATGAATTGTCCGAGGAGACACGTGTGCTGACAAAGCGAGAGGTTTTATCGGGAAAGGGCCCCGGGTGGAGAGCAGGAGGGTGAGGGAACCCAGGAGAGCTGCTCTGCCGCGGCTCGCAGTCTGGGGTTTATGGTGATGGGAGTAGTTTCCGGGTGGTCTGTGGCCAATCGCTCTCACTCAGAGTCTTTCCTGGTGGCGCAGGCATCGCTCAGCCACGAGGGAGGCTAGCGAGAGGGGTGCTGGGAAGTGGACGGGCCCGCGGGGTCTCCTTCCGACCTTTCCCCAGCTCCTCCGGTTGGTGGTGGCTGGTCAGTTCCGTGTTCCTTCCCAGATCTCCTGCCACGGTTACCGTGGTGCCCGGCCAGGGCGGGCGGCCTCAGCGTGCCTCCCCTGACACAGGTAGGTAGTTCGGGAGCTCATCTCAAGAAGCAGCGTGAGAGACGGGAAGTCAGTCGGAAAGGGAGGCGAGCCAGCGCTAAGGAGCAGGTCACTGCTCCGGGCAGTGAGGGGTCAGGTTCTGAGGGAGCCTCCAGGTCCGAGCGGATGCCCCGACAAGCGGGCCCCTCCGGGAGCAGGGAAGCGCGGGATTCATCCTCCGGTAAACCGGGCTCGGGCAGGGCTGTAGGGTGGCCTCCTATCCTGACTCACCCCGTCTCCAGATTTTCCCTTTGAGTTAGATCCATCTTTGTCTTCCAATAGCAATGCATATCTTTTTTTTAAATGCATAATTAATACAAGTATTTGTTTTGAATAATTCTATCTCCTGGATCCTCAGCTGTAGTGCAGATCAGCTAGGAAACCTCCAAAGTCCTCCCCAGCGCTCACATTCAAGGACTCTACCTGGGAATAGAGGCCAACTCCAGGAAGCTGAACAATAGATCGAAAGAGCATAGCCTGATCCGGGGCGGGGGGTGGGTGGGGAGGCTCCCATCCTTTGTCTTGCAAATTGAATACGGAGACAATTGCAGGGAGCAGGTAAGCCTTCCCACAGCGTCAATTCTCCGCTGAAGGCACTTTTGTAACCATGACTTCGCTTCTGCATTGACACTGCAGGGGCTGACAGCCTTCAGGAGATACCATCGAGACTTCGTCACTTAAATGGAACCATTTAGACCGAGCTGAGGTGACAGCAAATGAACTTCAACTGGACCGTGGTGGGGAAGAGGGATAAATCCTCAGAAAATTAAGTCTGTGCCGATACAACCTTCCTGCAGCTCCTTGTCTCATAATCTACCTTAAACCTGTTACTGAACCGTCTATCAGTTTGGGGCGTAAGGAAGACATGTTGGGAAAATCAAATTTTAGCGTGAAAGAGAAATAACTGCCAATCATCTCAGTGAACGTTGGACTGGTGAGTATTCCCTCCCCCCACTCCTACCCAATGACATTTGTTTTCTTAACATTAAAACTGTTCAGATGATCCCTTGTGAATCATGAGAGTGTCTCACTTTCTGGCATGGAAAGTTTTGATATACAGCCACAGACTTGGTCACAGCTCTTGATTTTCCTCCAGGGAGTTCAAAGCACTTTCACGTACGTGGTATCATCTTATTTAGCGTTGCAAAAGAAGAGAGGGGGAGGTAGATGCCTACTGGTCTCTCTCTTTTTTTTTTTTAATTTTATTTTTACTTTACTTTACTTTACAATACCGTATTGGTTTTGCCATACATTGACATGAATCCACCATGGGTGTATATTAGCTCCCAACCAATGGGAATGTTAAAGTGCAGCAGATATGTCTGTACGTGGCGTGGCCAAAGTAACCCAGAGAGTTCCAAGCTGGAATCTTCCAGATCTTAGGGCTATCTACATTCCTCATTTTGGAATGGGACCCTGGCAACATTTTCCCTTTGAGAAGCCTGCATGTTGGAAAATATGTCCAGAATTCTGAACAGAAAGCTTTATCAGTTTGGAAAATGCACCCCAGGCCAGATTCCAGGTCTGTGGCGGGATTCCTAGCCTGGCCAGAACAAAGAGAAGAGATGTTAACACCAGCTGAGGCTTTAAAAAAAAAAATTAAGAAACAGAAAATAATCCTTCCCTTTCCTGCCAAGAATGGCAGTGCAAAGATCAGCCAAACCCACCTTTCCTGAAAACCCCTGATCTGCTTTTCAAGGGGAAGAGGAAAGCGCCAGGAATAGACAATGGTTCTGAAACACTGGCTGACTTTTGAATATTCATGACTATTCTGATGCAAATGAATATTTCAGATTGAGCTGTTTTTGCAGAGGTGCTGTTGGAAATGTATACGCTTGTGAAATTGCTTTTCTAGTTCTGCAGATTCTGGAGAACGACTTTCTTTGCTCATGTATAATTCTCCTCGGAGGTTTCCCAGGTGTCAGCCTTNTAAGTGGATTGCTTGGTAGTACCTAAGATAATTATCAGGGGCACACTGGCTGACTTTTGAAAAGCTTTCATGTGTGCTAGAAGAAGTATAATTTTATATTTATGATTTTATGGATATGGTTTCTGTTTATTTATTTCTATATGTTAATCACACACCACCCCTGAACTTTGTGGCTTCATACGATGGTGACTTGCCATTTCTCTGGGTCTGTGAGCTGGATCAGGCACGGCCAGCTGGTCATGCCCATCTGCACTCACACATCTGGCACCTGCGCTGGGCTGGCTGGAGCAGCTGGGGCTCACCAGGAAGCTCTCTCCTTTTGCCTGTCTCAGCCAGGCAGCTGGACTTTACATGGTGGATCGCGGCTCCAGATTTTCCAAAAGGACAAGTCCCATTGTGGAAGAGCCTGTTAAGTCTCTGCTTACGTCCCACTAGCGAGGCTCCCATTGGTCCAAGCAAGTCACATGGCCAAGTCCAGAGTCGGTGTGGGTGGAACTGCACAGCGTGTGAATCCTGGAAGGTACAGTCCTCTGGGGTTCAGTCCTTGGGTTGGGAAGATCCGCTGGAGAAGGGAAAGGCTACCCACTCCAGTATTCTGGCCTGGAGACTGTATCGTCCATGAGGTCGCAAGGAGTTGGACACGACTGAGCGACGTTCACTTTTCACCCTAGTAAGAATCCACACCGGGATCCGGAGCAGCCTGGCTCCAGAATCGTCTATCCCGTCAGACAGACCTCCTCACGCAGAGTATTTCAGTTATCTGTCTGCAGACTTAAGGAAGTAGGTCAACGTGCATCCCACTCCGTTCATTGACTTCGTGGGCCCTGAGTTCAGATCGATCACAGCACAGCGGTGCTCCCCTCTGCTTCCCCGTGTCCGGGGCTGGGCTGGAAGGACGCAAGTTGCTGAGAGCTGGCTGGGGTGGTTCAGCTGGTGTCACAGGTCTGGGGGCGTGGTGCTAACCATCTGCTGAGGGTCTTCTGTTCTCCCCCACGTGACCTCCCGCCGGGCCTGACTCCTGGGCTTCTTCACAGCACAGGGGTCTTACTAGCTGCTGGCTTCTCTTCAATGAGCAAGGGAGAAGCTGTCAGGTCTCTTGGAAGGGAGGCTCGTACCTGAAAGCATTTCGCCTCTGCCATACTCCCTCAGTCAACTTCCCTGGTGGCTCAGAGGTTAAAGCGTCTGCCTCCAATGCGGGAGACCCGGGTTCGATCCCTGGGTCGGGAAGATCCCCTGGAGAAGGAAATGGCAATCCACTCCAGTATTATTGCCTGGAGAATCCCATGGATGGAGAAGCCTAGTAGGTTACAGTCCACAGGGTCGCAAAGAGTCGGACACGACTAAGCGACTTCACCTTCACCTTCATACTCCCTCAGTCAAGGACAGTCGCAAGGCTGGGCTAGATTCCAGGGCTGGAGAAAGGGACGCTGCTTTCGGTGAGAGAAGCGGCAGGCGTGTGCAGGCAGGGAAGGACTCCATCGAGGCCATATTTCCATACTTTCCACCACAGAATGCTTTAAGTCCAAAATAACACCAACTTAAGGTTTTGTTTTTCAATGGACAGGTTTTTCTTTTCTTTTTTCTTTTTTAAGGAGCAATTTAGCTTCACAGCAAAACTGAGGGAAAGGTAGAGATTCTCCATATGCCCCTGCCCTTGCCAAGGCATGCATGCCAGTGTGCCAAGTCACTTCAGTCGTGTCCAACTCTTTGTGACCCCATGGACTCCAGGCTCCCCTGTCCCTGGGATTTCTAGGCAAGAATACTGGAGTGGGTTGCCATGCCCTCCTCCAGGGAGCTTCCCAACTCAGGAATCAGACCCTGACTTTTATGTCTCCTGCATTGGCAGGTGGCTTCTTTACCGCTGGCACCACCTGGGAAGCCTCCCCCGTTATCAAGGCTCCCTTCCCCTCCCAGCGGTACATTTGTTATAACTGATGAGTGTCCACTGGCGCGTCATGAACACCCGCAGACAGCAGCTGGCGCCAGGCCTCACTCGCTGTAGTTCTGCGGGTTTGGACGAATGAACAGTGACACATATCTGTCATCATGGTATTGTACGGAGCACTTTCACTGCCCCATAAATCCTCCACGCACCGCCTCTTCATCCCTCTCTCCCACTAACCCTTGACAGTCCCTGATCATCTTACTGTTCTCGTAGTTTTTTCTCTCCAGAACACCATACAGTTGCGATCACAGGGTGCATGACCTTTTCAGGTTGGCTTCTTTTGGTTAGGAATTTGCATTTAAGTTATCCCCCTGTCTTTCCATGGCTTGATACCTCATTTCTTTTAGTGCTGAATAATCTTCCATTGTCCGGATATACCACAGTTTATTTATCCTTCCAGCTACTGAAGGACCTCTTTGTTGCTTTCAAGTGTTGGCAATTACGAATAAAGCTGCTATAAACATCTGTGCAGGTGTCTGTGTGGACAGAAGTTTTCAACTCATTTGGGTAAATACCAAAGAGCATAATTGCTAGACAGAATTTACGGATTCACAGTTAGAACAACATTTGGTAAAAAATACTAGATTGAACTGTATGAAATCTCTGATTTTGTAGATCATGTTCAGACTTTGGTAGCTTTATATGGTTTAACCTAAACAGAATCCTGGAGTAGGAAATAGCAACCCAATCCAGGATTCTTGCTTGGAGAATCCCATGGACAGAGGAGCCTGGCAGGCTACAGTCCATAGTATCATAATGAGTTGGACATGACTGAGCAACTGAGTATATATAACCTAATATGTATAATATAATATATAATATAATGTGGTGAAAGTTTCTAATATGATATGCTGATAACTGAAGTTTGGGAACTGTCTAATCAAAGTATTTTATCTTCTGATGGTCTTCATTTCTTCATGTTTTTGTTTGACCAAAACATGGAAGATGCTTATTTAGACCATTTGTTTTGCTGTTGATGGCAGAGGTGACCTGGAAAGAGTTGATGTGAGCTATAGCTTGTCAAATGTCCATTGAACACATCCATTTATCAAAATTCCTTGGCCCAAGGGACCACAGACTTTCAGGTTTATTGCAAATCAGACACTCCGGTTAGCTGGAAGAACTTTGATCTTTCTAGGGAGTTCAGTTCAGTTCAGTCGCACAGTCGTGTCTGATTCTTTGCGACCCCATGAATCGCAGCACGCCAGGCCTCCCTGTCTACACCAACTCCCGGAGTTCACCCAAACTCACGTCCATCGAGTCAGTGATGCCATCCAGCCATCTCATCCTCTGTCGTCCCCTTCTCCTCCTGCCCCCAATCTCACCCAGCATCAGGGTCTTTTCAAAGGAGTCAACTCTTCGCATGAGGTGCCCAAGTATTGGAGTTTCAGCTTCAGCCTCAGTCCTTCCAATGAACACCCAGGACTGATCTCCTTTAGGAGGAACTGGTTGGATCCCCTTGCAGTCCAAGGGACTCTCAAGAGTCTTCTCCAACACCACAGTTCAAAAGCATCAATTCTTTGGTGCTCAGCTTTCTTCACAGTCCAACTCTCATATCCATACATGATCACTGGAAAGACCAAAGCCTTGACTAGACAGACCTTTGTTGGCAAAATAATATCTCTGCTCTTGAATATGCTATCTAGGTTGTTCATAACTTTCCTTCCAAAGAGTAAGCATCTTTTAATTTCATGGCTGCAGTCACCATCTGCAGTGACTTTGGAGCCCCAAAAAATAAAGTCTGACACTGTTTTCACTGTTTCCCCATCTATTTCCCATGAAGTGATGGGACCAGATCTTTATTTTCTGAATGTTGAACTTTAAGCCAACTTTTTCACTCTCCTCTTTTACTCTCATCAAGAGGCTTTTTAGTTCCTCTTCACTTTCTGCCATAAGGGTGGTGTCATCTGCATATCTGAGGTTATTGATATTTCTCCCAGCAATCTTGATTCCAGCTTGTGCTTCTTCCAGCCCAGTGTTTCTCATGACGTACTCTGCACAGAAGTTAAATAAGCAGGGTGACAATATACAGCCTTGATGGACTCCTTTTCCTATTTGGAACCAGTCTGTTGTTCCATGTCCAGTTCTAACTGTTGCTTCCTGGCCTGCATATAGGTTTCTCAAGAGGCAG
>SJYT01022892.1:45973-106382 GCA_006410635.1 Cephalophus harveyi
TTTTTTTTTTTTTAATCCCAATAGCAAGAGTATTTTCCACATTATTAGATATACCAACAGAAACCCCATAAGCTTGGTGGGATGTTAAGACCATTTTCTGGCAGGAGTCAGAAAATGGATTTGAAATCGGAAAATGGAAGAAATTGGAAATTGGAAAATGAATCATTGGAACATTTGACTATATGGAATGTACATCTGAGGAGGCTGTTCTCCAGCATAAACTGCCCAGTAATTAGTGAGATTTTGTCTTGGACTGGGTTCTGATGATGAATCAGAACTTCAGAGATACTGAAGATCTGATTTAGACAAGTTACAGAGTATTGTTTTGTATTTAGTCTCTGCCAGATGAAAAAAATTTCCATCACTACCCTGGTGGTTTTTCAGCCTGGCAGTCCACTGTAGCGGAAAGTTTGTAACCAAATTGGGCAATGTTGCCCTGTGGACTTCCAATAAAATATTCCATTGTTGTTTCAAGGTTTGGAATCGGTAAAATAATTTTAGAACTCCTTTCTTTCATCTTGATTCTTTCTATGCGAGAAAATTTTTGTTCAAAAATAGCATCCAAATGATTTAAAATGTTCCAAATGGAGTCAACACTAAATCCAAAAAAACAAAACAAAAAACCTCAAGCTATTTTCCAATAGCATTTCCTGAAGGAATGCTTCAAAATGTCTGGCTATGTCCATGATGGCTGAAGCCACATGCCTCCCTTAAGCCTCAATAATCGTAGCTGCCTCACACTCTCAGTAGCTTCTCAAGTTATTTTGGCTGCTCAACCCTGACCGTTAAATAGAAACTTGATATAGAAGAGAGTTTATTATGTGTGCAAACGTATTTTCTTCAGCTAAATGCTGAAAGGCGGACTCGAAGGTATGCAGAGGCCCAGAACAGTACTGTCAAAGCTAATTCAGTCCCTCACAGGTCAAGGCTTGTGACCACGGCTATGGCCTTTGTCAGACAAACAAATGCGTAGCGCTTCTGTGTGCGTGTTTTCTGCACGTAAAAATCACAGCTTAGAATGAGTGGGCACTGATTTCTCTTGCTCTGTCTGCGTTAATCTTCAGCCCTTTCTCTGGGGATAATGCGGAAGGAGTGTTGCCCTTGCCTGGCCAAGAACTCAAGCGCACTTCTTTCTGCTACAACGTTTTAATAAGCGCAAGCTCAGATCACACGCTTAGTACTCCATCATGACAGGTTGAATTTTAGTATCACATCATTTTTCTCTTATTTGGATGTCTCCAAATATCAGTGCATTCATTTAGGGATCATGTTTTCAGGAACATAAATTTATACTTGTTTTGTATACAGTTATTCTTAATTTTTCTTGTTCTTAATACAAGTTAAACAGAAAGGACAGATTTGATTCCTTGGGACCATAAAAATTGTCTTAGTTTAACACCTTCTCCATCTGGAAGGATGTCTACATACATACTTAACGTCATATAACCAAAACGAGAATATGCAGAATAATAATGCTTCCTCAGAAATGGCACAACTGCTTTTTTCCCCCAATTAATGGCAAGTAGAACTAAAGTGGCCTAGTGTACAATGGTGTTCCTCTGTCAGAGCCTTAACTGATGAATCTTGTAAACCTAGCAGAGAAAAATATCTGCGATTTCTTATTATAAGCATATAAGGTGAAGTGACCTTGCGTGCTTGATTACCAATTAAAAGATGCAAATAAATAGTCACATCATGTTTCACAATGTCAGGCATCTGTTCTCAAAGCCTGTGGATTCTCCTTCCCTACAAGACACAGTTAAGTGAAAGACAGTCTAAAGCACATTGTAGGTTTTATAGCCAGTATCAAGTTAGAAAACACACCACACATATTGATATTTGAATGTTACTACTTGGAAATTACTTTATTGCTCTTCAAAAGTGATTGCAAAACCTGCTCCACTTAATACCCAGAAGTCATAAGGTAGGAAGTGAGAGTACGCCACGCCCATGCCCCGCTTAGACTCTTTGCCATTTGGCGCGTATATATGTAATTTATTATCCTTCGTGTCTCTTTCGTGAATTTGCTTTTGACATCAGTTTCGGCTTTATTTTCATCATATGCTTTCAGTATTTTGTTTATTCATTTGGCTGCACCAGGTCTTTCCTGCGGCACGAGGGATCTTTAGGGGAGGCGAGTGGGCCCTACGTGGGCCGTGCAGGCTCTAGGGCCCTGACCAGGGGTGGAACCTGGCCCCTGCTTTGGGAGCGTGGAGTCTTAGCCACTGGACCACCAGGGAAGTTCCTGTGTGAATTTATTGTCCATTTCCTTCGGTCATTTGAAAAAATAAATTGTACCTTTTTTTTTCTTACTGCTTACTAAGTGCTAAGTTGCTTCAGTCGTGGGACTGAAGTTGCTTCTGTCCTTGGGACTCTCCAGGCAAGAATACTGGAGTGGGTTGCCATTTCCTTCTCCAGGGGATCTTCCCAACCCAGGGATCGAACCCTGGTCTCTATGTCTCCTGCACTGGGAGGCAGGTTCTTTACCACTAGCACCACCTGGAAGCTGTGTGTATGGAATGCTTTGCTACCTTNCCAGGCAAGAATACTGGAGTGGGTTGCCATTTCCTTCTCCAGGGGATCTTCCCAACCCAGGGATCGAACCCTGGTCTCTATGTCTCCTGCACTGGGAGGCAGGTTCTTTACCACTAGCACCACCTGGAAGCTGTGTGTATGGAATGCTTTGCTACCTTAGATTTGTAGGGAAGAGACAGACTGTCAAGAGCAGTAAACAAGCCTTGTGTAGACAGAAACAGCAATAGACCCTCCACTGAGCTGTAGCTTTCATGCAGGGTGCCCTGTGGGTACCACTTTGATGGAGCAGTTTACCATCTTGTTAGGAAACGCTCCTCTGAAAGGCTGGATACAGGGACTGCCTTTCAGCCGCGTCTCGGCTCAGTTGTGCTGGGGAGGCAATAAGGTGTAGCACTGAATTTGTTCCTTAGTAGAAATTGCCCGCATGGTTGTGCTTTACAAAAATACCTGCTCCCCCAGTAAGGAAGCGGCGCACACCTTGGCTGCAGCTAGTGGCCTCCTTCCAAAGAGAGCAGTATGGAAGGAGGGGAATAACCTTTCTTCAGATGAGCACCGCAAACACTGCCTCGGCCGTGGGGTCAGGTTTACATCAACAGTGATAAGTGATGATGAAGAAAGCAGCCTTGAGACGCTGTATGAGAGGAGCGCTTTATTTCTGAGGTCTTCCTCCCCCAAGCGGATAACCACAGTCTAACCGTGACACCAGCCAAACCCAAACCAAGGGCTGTTCTACAGAGTATCTGATCGGTATTCCTCAAAACTGTGACGGTCATCAAAAACAAGAAAATGAGAAATTGTCCGAGTCCAGAGGAGGCTATGGAAACACAGGCTAAATGAAATGAGGTGTCCTGCCTAGGATCCCAGAATAGAGAAAGGGTATAAGTAGAAATGAAGAAAATAAAAGTAAAGCACGGAGTTTAGCTAGCAGTATTGAATCACTATGGGTTCACGGGTCGTGACAAACGTACCATAATATTGGGTTGGCCAAAAAGTTCCCTTGGGTTTTTCCATGAGATGCTGTGGAAGGCATGAAGGAACTTTTCGGCCAACCCAATAACACAGTGTGCCAGTAATAGGGGGATTGGTGTGGGGCATAGGGAACTCTCTGTACCATCACTGTAAATTTCCTCTAAATCTAAAGCTAAAGTGTTTGTTAAGAAAAAACAACCACTTCTTCAGTGAAGCCATAAAATTCTCACCTGATTTAGGCTGGTTGTGACTGTATCACCCTCAACGCTCAGTCTGAACCTTATTAGTCTAAAAGCAGCTGAATTGAACAAAATCTAACTTGCGGTGAGTTTTCAAGAAGGTTGATGTTGGCAGTCTCCAGGACTGCCTGACCGGATGGGTGGAAATACTGAGCTGTATCGGAAACCATAGCGAGGACTCCATCCAACCATTTCATTTTACAGAAGAAACCGAGGCCCAGAGGGAAGGAGCATCCAGGTCAGCTCTGTTTCCGAACTCGGTGTCTGTTCTCCCATCACGTGCCTCTTCCTAAGCCCTTCCGCATAACTGGGACGTCCGTCCAGTCACTGCCGTTCTTGGGTTTTCCCATTTGGTTCAAAGAGTGGTAGGAGTGCCACTAACCTAAATGTCAGGGCCTCCCACAGGGGCTCAGTGGAAAGGACTCCGCCTGCATGCAGGAGCTGCAAGAGACACGGGTTCATCCCCTAGGTCGGGAAGATCCCCTCGAGAAGAGCATGGCAGTCCCCCGGTATTCTTGCCTGGAGAGTCCACAGACAGAGGAGCCTGGCGGGCTGCAGTCCAGAGGCTCGCAGAGTCAGACACAGCTGAGCAACTTAGCATGCATCCTGAATATTGTATAAAAGTGAGACAACATGGGAAATCTGGGATCAAGTTGAGTTACATCTGAATCCCACCTGCCATATCATTTCTGGACCTCAGTCCTCAGGTACCAAATGGTTGCTATAATGCCCTTCTCTCAGATTAAATCCCCTTCTCTCTACTTGTATAAACCAAGTACAGAGTCTGGCCGTGGTGGGTCCTCAACAACTGAGTTTCCTTTAACAAGGACGTAAGCTTGTATACACCCGTGGCTGCAGGCAGGATGTCATGGGCCCTTAAAGAACACAGATGAACTGGGGAGTAATTATATTCGTGGGAGCTTTTCCTGACCGGGGCTTTTCCATAGAATCAGCCACTTGCACAGACCTTCTTTCTCACTACAGATTGCTCTCCCTTAGAGCCGAGGCTTGCTAATGGAGAGAGACTGCACTGTTATATGGGAAATTAGTTTTGGGGTTCAAGGGACAGCCCCCTCCAGCAGGGGCCTGGGAGAGAGCTGCCTGAATGCAGGCGTCATCGTTAGGTTACATTTTTTTGTGTGTGTGTGATTTCAGGCTGGGAGAAAAGCAATCTGAAGTTTTGACATGTTGATCTCTGCCTCTAAATGTTATATTGAGATTGAATTGTCTCTTATCCCCAAAGCTGACAAAAACTAAGATCTGCGTTACGGATGACCTTTAATAAGGATGCTCTGTCTTTCCTTTGCATTTTAAAGCCAAAGGCAGGTGGTGCCGTCTCTTGGGACTCACAGAACTCTGTGAGTCCTCTTGGGGGAGCTGGCTAATACCCTCCCCTGTCCCAGTCAAGCTCAGAAATGCAGTCAGACAAGCCTTCGTTGGACAGTTAGTCAGAATTTAACAGATTTTTCAAAAGGAATGACGTAGCGGCTTTCCTTGTGAAGCTCTTGGAGGAGAACACTTCTTCGTCTTAGTTTGGATTCTTGCTGCAGGCACTCTGAGGCAGGATTGGGGGGCAGGTGACCCCACAGAGCAGAACTCAGGGAGGGGGCAGGCAAAGCGAGAAAGCCCAGGAGAGGGGTGTGAAGGGCCGCTTCATTTCTGCACGTCTCTCTTCGGCATCTCTCTAAGGAACCACGTCCAGCCCGTGTCACACACGTCTCGGAGTTTTCCGCGGGAGGACATGGACGCTGGCGCTCTTCCTCGCTGAGTTCTGCCCTCCCGAAGGCTTGGAGACTCCTCTGGCAGCATCGCCTCGCCATCGCGGCTTTGTGCACGGCTGCGTGTCCTTGACAGTCTCCGGAAGGCAGACCAGAGGGCTGGGTCAACGCCCTTGATGTGGGTTTATAGGCATGGAACTGCCCCCCACGGCTGCACGGGGTCGGATGGAATGAGGGGCTTCAGCAGGCTGCGTTTCGGAGTCGCTGCCACGGTACCTTCTAGAGCTGTGCTCTCCAGTACCGTCACTACCTGCTACGTTTACATTAGTTAAAATTAAATATTCAGAGTCTCAGTCACGGGGGCCACATTTCAAGTTAAGCGCTTGAGTTAGCATCTCCCGTGGCCAGAGTCTGTTGTGCTGGACGGAGTAGGCGTAGAACATCTCTGTCATCGCCGAAGGCTCTTGTGAGCTGTGGTAGAAGATTAGCTGAGCGTCTTCAGTTCCGTAGGTCCCTGACAAACTAGTGTGAGCTGAATATCTAGTAGTCAGGATAGGCTGGGCTTTGCTGAAATAGCAGATGACCTCCAAACCTTCATGGCTTCAATAACAAAGGTTTATTTCTTACTCAAACTATGGGGTCCGGGTTCAGACAAAGAAAATAAAAATAAAGGCACCATGTCAACTGCACACAGAGGAAAAGGGAGTGAGTCTTATACCAATAACTGAAGCCTCAACCAGGAATGACCTGCTGTTTCCACGTGTGAGTCATGGAATCCTCCCACACTGTGACGGATGAGGAATTTCGGAGAGGACAACTGGGTCTCAGCAAGCAGGTCTGTGGACTAGCTCTGCTCACACGGTCACTTTCTCCTTCACTTTCTTGATCGTCTACTCAGCAGATATCTGAATATCTGCCAGGCATGCTGGTGAGCCTGGGGGTGTAGAGCCTGGATAAAGCAAGCTTCTTGCCTTAGGGAGCTCACTTACCATTTGCTGGTAAACGGCCATCACAGAGCAGTTACAGCCAAGGGGACAAGTGTCCTCGTAAGCAAGGACCGAGGTGCTTCATTAGCAGCAAAGCAAGCGGTTGCTATGCACATCAGTGAGACTGCTAGAACTGTGTCTGTCTGCCCAAATCGAGTCCCGACCTTCACGAAGACAGGGAAGTGAGGTGTCTGTGCTTCCCTCCCTCCCCTTCCATTCGCACATCTAGTCCATCCCTGAATGAGACCCAAACGGGGTGTAGGCCCTGCCGAGTGGTGGCCTTGACGCCACAGCTTGGCCAGGGTGCGGAGATCGCGGGGGACTTATCTGCGGACCCACTGGCACGCCTCACAGCCTCGCCACAGCGCTAGGAGCCAGCCTTCCTGGCACAGAGCCACAGCTGGGCAGCGGGACTTCTGGACATCCCCCCGAGGAAGTCAAACAGGACCAGCCAAGGGCCACCCGAGGGAGTGCCCTGGCATAGAGGGTGCAGGGAGCAGGGAGCTGTGGCGGGGGGGGTGCCCGCTTCCGGCCCTCCACCAGCTTCTCCGTGGCCGTGGGCACCCTGCCCTTGGGCGCTGACCTGCCTGTCCTCAGAGCAGGACATGGGGCTCAATGTCCTAGCTCAGCTCCTGTCTTCCGGTTTAGAGGATGTCTATAAGGCGTACAAGGTCATTTAATTCTATTTTTTAAAATTCAGTTCAGTTCAGTCGCTCAGTCATGTCCGACTCTTTGCAGCCCCATGGACTGCAGCACACCAGGCCTCCCTGTCCATCACCGACTCTCAGAGTCTACTCAAACTCATTTCCATCCAGTCAGTGATACCATCAAACCATCTCATCCTCTGTTGTCCCTTTCTCCTCCTGCCTTCAATCTTTCCCAGCATCAGGGTCTTTTCCAACGAGTCAACTCTTTGCATGAGGTGGCCAAAGTATTGGAGTTTCAGCTTCAACATCAGCCCTTCCAATAAACACCCAGGACTTTAGGATGGACTGGTTGGATCTCCTTGCAGTCCAACTTATTTATTTGTCTGCCCTGGGTCTTAGTCAGGATATGTGGGATCTAGTTCCCTGACCAGGGAGTGAACCGAGGCCCCCTGCGTTAGGAGCATGCAGTCTTACCCACTGGACTACCAGGGAAGTCTCTAAATTAAATGATATATCTTTTTCTTTATTTTTTTCTGCATTTCAACTCATTCATTCAAAATAGACCTGCGAGGAGGCTACACTGGCTAAGCGCCTGGGCTCTGGAGCCAGACTTCCTGGGTTTGCATCTTGGCTCTGCCACTGGAGAAGTTACATAATGTTCTGTGCCTCAGTTTCCTTATCTGTAAAATGGGAATAAGAAATGTCCCTGCCTCGGAATGAGATGTATGATATATGGATACACGTAGCTCATTCGCCTCACTGTGCAGCAGAACCTAGCAGACACTATACCCCAATAAAAGGAATAAATAAAGTAAAATACTTGAAAAATTAAAAGCTAATAAAGAAAAAGCAAACATAGGAAAAAACCCAGCGTCACATNAAAATGTCCCTGCTTCGGAATGAGATATATGGTATATGGATACATGTAGCTCATTCACCTCACTGTGCAGCAGAACCTAGCAGACACTATACCCCAATAAAATGAATAAATAAAGTAAAATACTTGAAAAAATTAAAAGCTAATAAAGAAAAAGCAAACATAGGAAAAAACCCAGCGTCACATGGAGGTCGTGAGAAGTGCGCTGGTTACTGGGCACACAGCGCTGAGAAAGGGGCCGGGCGCTCGGGAAGCGCTCAGCCGGGTGGCCGGGTTCTCGCTGTGCCGGCTCCTGAGTGCCTGTGCTCAGCCACGCGCGGGCTGGGGTCCCGGGTCGGGGCAGGGGGCCCTGGCGGTGCCCGGGGCCTGGCTGCAGGTCTGGGCTCCGCCGCTCGCCAGCTGCGGGACTTCGGGTGAGTTAGAACGCTCTCCAGGGTTCCTGTGTCAAGTGTGGATCAGGACTCCGCGGTTTTTGAGGGGACTTCGGCGCTCAGCCCTGGGGGAGCCCTGGACAGGCCCCCGCTGTAGCCTAACTGGTAACTGTCGGGAGGGAGCAGGAGCAGCGTGGCCGGGCGAGGAGGGAGCAGGCGTGCGTGGAGGGCTGCGCCCGGGAAGAGCGGGGGGCAGCAGGGCAAGGGGCTTGGGAAGGGAGAGGGGGCTGAGGCTGCGGCCTCGGAAGCTTCCCGTGGCCCGAGGCGCGTGGGCCGCGGCCGTGGGGTCGATCAGGCCGCGAAGGAGGGAGGAGGCGCTCCCGCTGGAGGGCGGCCGCCGCCCGAACACCGGCGTGCCTCCGGGTTAGGCGAGCCCTCGCTTGTGGAAGGGTTCTGAGTTGGAGGGTAGCCTTTAGGTCACTGGGCTCGAAGACAAGGAATGAATTTGAGTCCGTTCTGGTGAGGTAGACGAAGGGAGGGGAAAGTGAAGTCGCTCGGTCGTGTCCGACTCTTAGCGCCCCCATGGACTGCAGCCCACCAGGCTCCTCCGCCCATGGGATTCTCCAGGCAAGAGTACTGGAGTGGGGGGCCATCGCCTTCTCCAACTCATTCACTATTTAGTATGCAGTAAAATAACAGAGGCTTTGAATAAGTTAAACTGGCTAGTAACAACTAATCAGTTTTCTTCAGTGATTCCTGTTCTTCTACAGAGGCAAGAGGTATACAAACCTAGAGCCTGTTATAGAGAGTGAAGTAAGTCAGAAAGAGAAAGACAAATATCATATACTAACGCGCAAATACGGAATCTAGGAAGATGGTGCTGATGAACCTACCTGCGGGGCAGCATGGAGAGGCACACGTAGAGAACAGACTTTTGGACACAGTTGGGGAGAGAGAAGGTGGATGATTTGAGAGAGGCGCACGGAAACATATATATTGCTATATGTACACAGCCCGTGGGAATTTGCTGTCTGATGCAGGGAACCCAGATCTGGGGCTCTGGGACAACCTGGAGGGTTGGGGTGGGGAGGGCGCTGGGAGGGGCGTTCACGAGGGAGGGGCCATGGGTATACCTGTGGCTGATTCACGCTGACGTATGGCAGAAACCAGGACAATACTGTAATTAGCCTCCAATTAAAAATGAAGTTAAACTTAAAAAGGGGATGGTAACTGTACAGAGTGATGGGACCAAAAATGTATCTCCAACAGAGGAGACAAAAACAATATAATGACCTTTAAAGCACTTACTATGTGCCTGGCACTTTCCTAACTGTGTCCATGGGTTAACTTTTTTCTTTTTTTCATAGCAATCTGATTGGGTGAGTACTCTTGTTATCTTCAAGTTACAGATGGCACAGAGAGAGTAAGATACTTGCCCAAGGCCACACAGAGGAAAAGTCTAGGTCCAGGAGTGAAACCCAGACATCCTGGCCGTGCACTTTTTGAGATGCTTGGTGGGCATTTGGGAAGGAGTTGTTGTTCAATCACTTAGTCGTGTCCAACTCTTTGCAACTCCATAGACTGCAGCACGCCAGGCTTCCCTGTCCTTCACTATCTCCAGGAGTTTGCTCAAGCTCATGTCCATTGAGTCGATGATGCCATCCAACCATCTCATCCTCTGTCATCCCCTTCTGCCTTCAATCTTCCCAGCATCAGGATCTTCTCTAATGAGTTGGTTCTTTGCATCAGGTGTTCAAAGTATTGGAGCTTCAGCTTCAGCATCAGTCCTTCCAATGAATATTCAGGGTTGATCTCCTTTAGGATGGACTGGTTGTATCTCCTCTCAAGAGTCTTCAGTGCCACAGTTTGAAAACACCAGTTCTTCAGCGCTCAGCCTTTTTTATGGTCCAGCTCTCACATCCATACATGACTACTGGAAAAACCATAGCTTTGACTATACTGACCTTTGTCAGCAAAGTGATATCCCTGCTTTTTAATACACTGTCTTGGTTTGTCATAGGTTTTCTTCCAAAGAGCACGCATCCTTTAATTTCATGGCTTCAGTCAACATTCAAGTGATTTTGGAGCCCAAGAAAATAAAGTCTGTCACTGTTTCCATTTTTCCCCCATCTATTTGCCATGAAGAGATGGGACTGCATGCCATGATCTTAGTTTTTTGAATGCTGAGTTTTAAGCCAGCTTTTTCTCTCTTCTCTTTCAGTTTCATCAAGAGACTCTAGCTCCTCTTCACTTTCTGCTATTTAGGGTGTCTGCATATGCCGTCTGCATATCTGAGGTTATTGATATTTCTCCTGGCAGTCTTGATTCCAGCTTGTTTGCAGGATAACAATATTCAGTAATTGAGAAATGATGCTGCTCCAAAAAGAGATAACGTTAAGAAGAGATTCAGCCAGAGTGTCTGTTGTGGGATGGGATGTCTAGGTCTCTGGAGCAGGAGAGAAAGACGACCTATGAGTTAAGAAGAAAGAAAGTGAAGTCGCTCAGTCGTGTCCAACTCTTTGTGACCCCATGGATTGTAGCCCACCAGGCTCCTCTGTCCATGGGATTTTCCAGGCAAGAACACCAGAGTGGGCTGCCATTCCCTTCTCCAGGGGATCTTTCTGACCCAGGGATCGAACCCAGGTCTCCCACCCTATAGGCAGACTCTTTACCGTCTGAGCCACCAGGGAACCTTACAAGTATAAGGGGGCAGGGAAATCAGGGCAGTTGAGGGATCTCCTGGGAAACAGCTTAGATGTTCACACCCGTGGAAGAGCAGAAAGGCAGGTGGCAGAGGGTACTTGTTAGGGGCTTACAGAGAGGACGCAGGCTTTTGAAACAGTGTCCCTGACCACGCAATCTAATAAAAGTTTTGTCGTGCCAGGCTGCACACTTTCTGGGAAGGCAGGGTATCTGAAATCAGAAGGGCTGGATCCTAGTCCAAGGTCTGCCCTCCTAGCTGCGGGAGTTGGGTGGGTCATTTACCCTCTCTGTGTCTCAGTCTCCACGTTTGACAAACAGGGTTACTTACTTCACAGAGCCGTCGGAAGGACTGGTCTTTTAGTTTATGGAGCGGGCTTGGGATAGTCGACAGTCTGCAAGTATTGGGCTTCCTGGGTGGCCCAGTAGTAGGGAATCTGCCTGCCAATGCAGGTGACGGGTTTAATCTCTGGGTTGGGAAGATCCCTGAAGACAGACAGAAATGGCTATCCACTCCAAGCTATTGTCCTTGCCTGGAGAATCCCATGGACAGAGGAGCCTGGCGGGCTCCAGTCCGTGGGGTTGCAAAGAGTCGGACACAACAGAGGGACCAAAACCACCACCACAATGCAAGCATTGACTCTTACATTGTTGTCATCATTTCCCCTGAAATCCCAGAGGCCTTGACAGCCGAGGCCAGAGGCGAGGTTTGGGTGTGGCCAGCGGTCTAGGCCACTCTAGCCTGAGTCCAACAGTATGGCGGCTTGAGTTCAGAGACAGTCACGATGCTCCTGTTTGCAAATGTGAGATAAAGAATCTCCCTTTGGTTGAAGAACTTCCTCCTTTTTTAGTGGCTGATTCTGGAATCTCCAAGGAAGTTTTCAGATTCACATTCCTACCGTGAGAACAAAAGTATGCAGCAGAGTGCTTACGAATAAGGGAGCAAGCCCTGGGAAAACACGGAGGCTTATAAAAAGCACAGAGGCACTCACAGAGGAACTCGGCGGACCCGTGCTGCAAACCACCGATGCTGCCGCCCCCTCGTCGAGGTTTCAGTTGGTGTAAAAGCTTCCCCCCAAATTTCCCGTTTCAGGGCAGACATTCTATCATGTGAAAATCTTCCCCTTCCCCCTCCGCCCCCACCCCAACCTAGTGGCCTTAGAGCTTCTGCTCACGAAAACAGCAAAGACACTGGGACCTTTAACCAACAGACTCGCCTCCCTGATGGAGGGACGTCATACTGAGTCCCTTTTAGAGAGCATGAAGTGAAGTGAAGTGAAGTCGCTCAGTCGTGTCCGACTCTTCGCCACCCCATGGACTGTAGCCTACCAGGCTCCTCCCTCCGTGGGATTCTCCAGGCAAGAGTACTGGAGTGGGTTGCCATTTCCTTCTCCAGGGGATCTTCCTGACCGAGGGATCGAACCCAGGTCTCCAGCATTCCAGGCAGATGCTTTAACCTCTGAGCCACCAGGGAAGCCCATACTGCCTGTTTAAGATGTCACTCAATCAGTTGATAAGCGTTCACTGTATCAGCAGGACTTCTGAGTCGATCTGTCAGCATCTCAGATGGGAATTCCAGAGGTGCCATCTCTAATACAGGAGAGCCATGTTAGAAACCCGGGTCTATCGGCCTGGGTTGTTGGAATTGGTAAAATTAAGGGATGTGGGAGAAGACAAAGTAAAGTCGCTCAGTCGTGTCCGACTCTTTGCCACCCCATGGACTGTAGCCTACCAGGCTCCTCCCTCCATGGGATTCTCCAGGCAAGAGTACTGGAGTGGGTTGCCATTTCCTTCTCCAGGGGATCTTCCTGACCGAGGGATCGAACCCAGGTCTCCAGCATTCCAGGCAGATGCTTTAACCTCTGAGCCACCAGGGAAGCCCATACTGCCTGTTTAAGATGTCACTCAATCAGTTGATAAGCGTTCACTGTATCAGCAGGACTTCTGAGTCGATCTGTCAGCATCTCAGATGGGAATTCCAGAGGCGCCATCTCTAATACAGGAGAGCCATGTTAGAAACCCGGGTCTATCGGCCTGGGTTGTTGGAATTGGTAAAATTAAGGGATGTGGGAGAAGACCCGAGTCTCCAGTGTACACCCCCAAAGGTTTCTTCCACTCATTGAAGACTACTCGGATTTACAGATCCCTCTTGTGAGAACGCACGCCTCGGGAATTCCCTGGTGGTCCAGTGGCTAAGATGCCGAGCTCCCAATGTGGGGGCTCCGGGTGTGGTCTCTGGTCTGGGAACTGAAGGATCCCACATGCTGCAACTGAGACATGTGCAGCCAAATAAATACATTAATTAAATCAACTATTAAAAAAAAAAGACTGCATGCCTAGGGAATTCCCTGGTGGTCCAGTGGTTAGGATTCTGTGCTTTCACTGAGGGCCCAGATTCAATCCCTGGTCAGGGAGCTAAGATCCTGCAAGCTGCACGGTGTGGCCAAAAAGAAATAAATAAAAATAAATGTTTAAAAATAGAGAAAAGTTTAAAAAATGCATGCCTATTCACCTTAGAGTTCATGCTGGGTTATCTCCCACCACGCAGCTGGATCAGGACCTCCAGGGCTCCATGAGTACCCTGAAGCCAGGGCAGAGGTGGGAAAGCGGTGTAGAGAAGGGCAGGCTCCAGCCCTTGTGAGCTTCTATGCTGAATGCCACCGAGAGACAGCAAATTGTGGAACTTTGTAGGTCAGTTCAGTTCAGTCGCTCAGTCGTGTCCGACTCTTTGCGACCCCATGGACTGCAGCACGCCAGGCTTCCCTGTTCGTCACCAACTCTCAAAGTTCACTCAAACTCATGTCCATCGAGTCGGTCATGCCATCCAACCATGTCATCCTCTGTCGTCCCCTTCTCCTCCCACCTTCAATCTTTCCCGGCATCAGGGTCTTTTCCAATGAGTCAGGTTTTCGCATCAGGTGGCCAAAGTATTGGACTTTCAGCTTCAACATCAGTCCTTCTGATGAATATTCGGGACTGATTTCATTTAGGATGGACTGGTTGGATCTCCTTGCTGTCCAAGGAACTCTCAAGCGTCTTCTCCAGCACAACAGTTCAAAACTATCAATTCTTTGATGCTCAGCCTTCTTTATAGTCCAACTCTCACATCCATACATGACTACTGGCAAAACCATAGCCTTGACTAGACGGGCTTTTGTTGGCAAAGTAACGTCTCTGCTTTTTAATATGCTGTCTAGGTTGGTCATAGCTTTTCTTCCAAAAAGTAAGCGTCTTTTGATTTCATGACTGGGGAACTTTTGTAAAGAGGTTACAAAATACGGGCTTGAATGAAGGAGATGATTTTAGTGTCTTTAAGAATCAATCCCTTAGAAATGCAACTGCAAGCCAAGGAATGGTAAGGATCAAAGGCAACCACCATCACTGGGACTAGGCAGGGAAGCATCTTCCCTAGACATTCCAGAGAGAGAGTGTTTTTGCCGACACTTGACTTTGGACTTACGATAAAATTCTATTGTTTCAACAGTCCCCAGATTAATCACTGAGAGGACCATCGTTTACTTAATAAGCACTGATATCCTAGGTTCTGCATCTCGGCTACACGTTGGAGTCACCTGGGTAGACTTGACAAGCTCAGATGCTCGGGCACACGTCAGATCAGTTAAACCAGAATCTCTGTGGGTGAGACCCAAGTGTCCAGGTGTTTCCACAATGCAGCCAACATACACAGCACTTGCCCTGTGCCTTTATGCCTGCGTGCATGCTAAATTGCCCAGTCATGTCTGAATCTGTGTGACCCTTTGGACTGCAGCCTGCCAGGCTCCTCTGTCCATGGGATTCTCCAGGCAAGAATACCAGAGTGGGTTGCCATTTCCTCCTCCAAGGGATCTACCTGATCCAACAGGAGTCTCCTGCCTCACCTGCATTGCAGGCAGATTCTTTACCGCTGAGCCACCGGGACGCTCGTGCCTTCTGCGTATCCGCACGTGGACTCCTTGCGACTCTCTTAGAAGAGAGGAGCGGATTGTGCTCCCGTTCTGTGGGTGAGAAGATGCAGGCAAGGCCGAGTCCAGTGCTCTGTGCAAGATCACGCGGCTGGTGAGTCGCAGGATGTGGAACTGAGCCCAGCCCATCTGGCTCGAGTCCACGCTCGTAGCCAGCAGGTTCATCTCCTCTTGTGACATGGGAAACATAAGTTCTTGGCAAAGCCCCGTGCTGCAGAGTGGCCACAGAGCCAGGAGTGGAGACCTGGTAACTACTTTCCGGGAAGCCGAGTAAAAGATCTTCCCAAGCCAGCCCACGTTTATAATTAGTAATTCAAAATAATTTCTGCCAGAAAATGCAGACTTTCCCATTCCTCCCACAGACTCTCTGAGGGTGAAATTTTTCAGCCTTTCCTTTCTCTTCCTCATATCCACCCCAAAATGTCGGGAGCTAGACTCCAGCCAGGAGTAAGTGGAGAGCGGGTATAGTTTGTCATTGGATCTCCTGTTTGAGGTCAAGGTCCCGTCCATTAAGCAGGAGTCTTAACGACACGCGTGCCTGGGTGGAGACCTGTCACGTGCTTATCTGAACAGTCTGCTGCTACTGGGGGGACCGAAAAGTGGAAGACACAGCAGAGGACGGGAAGGCACATCTATCTGGTCCCAGCTCCGTCCCCAGACCAGCCCAGAGTCAACTCCAGGCGGTCGACTTCACCCTGCTCCAGGCCGCTTTCGTAAAATGAAGAGAGTTGGATTCAATCTGAGGTCACATCTCAGTTCAGCCAAGAGACATGTTTTGTTTGGCCCTCACTTTCACATTTTTTTGAATTAATTGCCAACATTAAAAAATTGGAATCATTTACATCAAGTCTAGATTTCCAGCTTCTCTTGAATAACTGGAAGAGACGCTCTCACCCTGCTGGGTTCCCTAGGGAACTGCGGGCTGGCATTGAGGGACAGTGCTCTCTTTAGCGGAAAAGGCAATGGCACCCCACTCTAGTACACTTGCCTGGAAAATCCCATGGGCGGAGGAGCCTGGTGGGCTTCAGTCCCTGAGGTCGCAAAGTGTCAGACACGACTGAGCGACTTCACTTTCACTTTTCATGCATTGGAGAAGGAAATGGCAACCCACTCCAGTGTTCTTGCCTGGAGAATCCCAGGGACGGGGGAGCCTGGGGGGCTGCCGTCTATGGGGCCGCACAGAGTTGGACACGACTGAAGCGACTCAGCAGCAGCAGCAGCGGCAGCCCTCTTTGGACGGGGCTCTGGTCTGCAGGCTTCCCCGTCCCTCGCTGGCCACTGTAGCTGTTTCCTTGCCTTTTGGCCCCTGCAGGGACTGGAAACCAGAGGATCTCCATAGTCTCCTCCAGAAGCTGAGACTCTTCGACTCAGCATCTTAAAACCTGGAAGGCAAAGACAGAGTCTCAGAGATTCAGGCTCAAGTCAGTATCTTCATAAAGAGCTAGGAACCATCCAAGTCAAACTAATAAACAGCAGTGCTCTCCGAGAGAGGCTTGCCTCTCGCAGAGATGTTTTGTCTTTCCCCTTGACACGTAATTTACAGTGTTCCGCATCCTCCCTGTGCATTTTTATATTCTGGCTCATTTTTCGAAAGCAGAGACAAAACAAAACCCATAAAAGGGTATGAAGAAATTGCATGGTCGAGAGTACAGAGGACATGGGATAATGCGTTCTCAGAAGGACAGTCTGAACTTGCAGAGGAACTACCGGTTCTTCAAAACAAGATAATCTGAAATAAATTCCAGGAAAACATGTCAGGTGGAGGCTGAGTCTGCTGTTGTTTCCCACAGACCACATTCAATAAAACCCTCTTCTCTTGATGGGATGTGATGTTCTCAGGGAGCCGGGAGGTTTATTTAAGAAATTTAAGATGGCCACATAGTCGCTTGAAATCACACATACATGTTTAGGTGCTGCTGACTCAGAGCGCTTCGCCTGTGTGTGCCCAGTCCCCCAGGCGTGTCTGACTCCTTGCGACCCCGTGGACTGCAGCCCACCAGGCTCCTCTGTCCATGGGATTCTCTAGGCAGGAGTACTGGAGGGGGTTGCCATTTCCTCCTCCAGGGGATCTTCCCAACAGAGGGCCTGAACTCTGAACCCTCGTCTCCTGCGTTGGCAGGCAGGTTCTTTACCACTCAGCCGCCTGGGAGCTCTCCATATGGGACGTTAAGGAAATACAGCAGCTGGATGGTGATTTTTAGTCCCTCTGACCACTCGCAGTTTTCTTTTCTGCATTTCCTTCATTTTTTACTGGCCTAAAGGAAATGGCAATCCACTCCAGTATTCTTGCCTGGAGAATCCCATGAATGGATCGCAAAGAGTCGGACACGACTGAGTGACTTCACCTTAATAATGCAAATAAAAGTAATATGAATATCAAAGAGTAGAAAGATCTGAAGTGAGAAGCAAATGTCTCTTGTTATCTTTTTTTATTGTGGTAAACAATTCATAACATACAATTTACTGTCTTTAAAGTGTTCGATTCAACAGTGTTAAGTGTCTTTACATTTTGTGTTTTCTTCATTATCTTAGCCCCAGTGTTAACCACGGTTGTGTTCTGTGTCCTTTCAGAAAATTACATGCACATTCTTTATTAATATAAATACACTTTTTTACATCTTTTAAAGTTTCTACATCAGCATAAGTCAGTCTTGCTTGTACTTTTTAGTAACTGGCAAATATTCCATTTTAATGGATAATTTACTTGATTACTTATTATTGGATATCTAGGTTCTCTTGAGACTGGCTATTACTAAAAAGAAAATAATCCTATAAAGAATGTCTTTGGCCGTACACACTGGTGATTGGTTTATGTACAAGTGTATCCTGTGGCTAAATTCTCGGTAGCCCATAAGCAGAGACATTTGTCTGGTTGACACTTCTCTATCTGAAAACAGATAAATGATCATTTACACACCACTGCAGATGGTGACTGTAGCCATGAAATTAAAAGACGCTTACTCCTTGGAAGGAAAGTTATGACCAACCTAGACAGCATATTAAAAAGCAGAGACATTACTTTGCCAACAAAGGTCTGTCATGTCAAGGCTATGGTTTTTCCAGTGGTCATGAGAGCTGGACCATAAAGAAAGCTGAGCCACCGAAGAATTGATGCTTCTGAACTGTGGTGTTGGAGGAGACTTGAGAGTCCCTTGGACTGCAAGGAGATCCAACCAGTCCATTCTAAAGGAGATCAGTCCTGGGTGTTCATTGGAAGGACTGATGCTGAAGCTGAAACTCCAATATTTTGGCCACCTGATGTGAAGAGCTGACTCATTTGAAAAGACCCTGATGTTGGGAAAAATGGAAGGTAGGAGGAGAAGGGGACGACAGAGGATGAGATGGTTGGATGGCATTACTGACTCAATGGACATGAGTTTGAGTAAAGTCTGGGAGTTGGTGATAGACAAGGCGGCCTGGCGTGCTGTGGTTCACGGGGTGGCAGAGTCGGACACAACTGAGCGACTGAACTGAACTGAATTGAACACACCAAGGGTTTTTAGACGAGGAGAATCCTCATTGTAAACTATAAGGGCATAGAAAGTAACTGTAGCAATCACCCAGACTCTGAAATTAGATGACTAAGCCCAAATTCAGGCCCTGCCAGACTGATTGTAAGTGTTAGTTGCTCAGTTGTGTCAGACTCTTTGTGGCCCCATGAACTTCTAGTCTTCTAGAAGACTAGAGAAAACCCTAGTCTTCTCTGTCCATGGGATTTCCCAAGCAAGAATTCTGGAGTGGGTTGGCATTTCCTTCTCCAGGGATCTTCCTGACCCAGGGATTGAAACTGTGTTTGCTACAGATCCCATGTGGCAGGCAGATTCTTTACTGTCTGAGCCACCAAGGAAGGGTGACTGATTATAAAGCCTTGGAAAATTTGCTCGTAACATCGCTTGCCTCAGATTGCTTTTCTGGAAAATGGGTTAATAGTCGTAGCTGCCTCGGAGAGTTGCTGAAGAACTAAATGCGTAGTACATGATCCCTATCAAGAATTCCATGCATTAATTATTGTTTTTAGGTCTCTTCTCTTAAATACAAAATTTAAGCCTGACATTTTAAACATAATAGCTTACAAGAAATTTTAATTTTTAAGATTTTGAAATCCCGTTGTACTTTTATAATTCAATTGCCTGTTCAGTTCAGTGGCTCAGTTGTGTCTGACTCTTTGCAACCCCATGAAGTGCAGCACATCAGGCTTCCCTGTCCATCACCAACTCCCAGAGCTTATTCAGACTCACGTCCATTGAGTCGGGGATGCCATCCAACCATCTCATCCTCTGCTGTCCCCATCTCCTCCTGCTTTCAATCTTTCCCAGCGTCAGGGTCTTTTCCAATGAGTTGGTTCTTCACATCAGGTGGCCAGAGTATTGGAGTTTCAGCTTTAGCATTAGTTCTTCAATGAATATTCAGGACTGATTTCCTTTAGGATGGACTGGTTGGATCTTCTTGCAGTCCAAGGGACTCTCAAGTCTCCTCCAACACCACAGTTCAGAAGCATCAAATCTTCGGCGCTCAGCTTTCTTTCTAGTCCAACTCTCACATCCATACACAACTGTGGGGAAAACCATAGCTTTGACTAGATGGAGTTTTGTTGGCAAAGCAACGTCTCTGCTTTTTAAGATGCTGTCTAGGTTGGTCATAGTTTCTCTTCCAAGGAGCAAATGTCTTTTAATTTCATGGCTGCAGTTACCATCTGCAGTGGGTTTGGAGCCCAAGAAAATAAAGTCTGTCATTGTTTCCCCATCTATTTCCCATGAAGTGATGGGACCAGATGCCATGATCTTAGTTTTCTGAGTGTTGAGCTTTAAGCCAACTTTTTCACTCTCCTCTTCCACTTTCATCCAGAGGCTCTTTAGTTATTCTTTGCTTTCTGCCGTAAGGGTGGTGTCATCTGCAGATCTGAGATTATTGATATTTCTCCCAGCAATCTTGATTCCAGCTTGTGCTTCATCCAGTCCAGCATTTCCCATGATGTGCTCTGCATATAAGTTAAATAAGCAGAATGACAATAAACAGTCTTGATGTACTCCTTTCCCGATTTGGAGTCAGTCTGTGGTTCTATGTCCAGTTCTAACTGTTGCTTCTTGACCTGCATACAGATTTCTTAGTTCAGTTCAGTCACTCAGTCTTGTCTGACTCTTTGAGACCCCATGACTGCGGCATGCCAGGCTTCCCTTTGCCTCTGCCAAAGTATGGTTAAAATAGACAAAACCCATCAACATGTAAAAACTACCTTATGAAAGACCTTATCATCTGGATCCAATCATTTCTTGTTTTCCTCCGTTTTCTTAGGAACTCTTAGGGGTTTCCCTTTCCTTTTTTTTTCTTACATTTGACATGGAAAATTGCACTTACTTTTCCTGAACTTATTCTAGGTCAAATAAAGCCAAGCCTAGGGACAAGGTTTGGAGTTTTTTTTTTTTTTTTTTTAATATTTGGTTGTGCTGGGTCTTAGTTGCAGTGGGTGGAATCTAGTTCTCTCAATAGGGATCGATCCCAGGACCACCTGGGAAGACCTCCAAGAGAATAATTCTTTATACACTTTAAATGTCTGCAAATGTCTTGTTTTTGCCTCATAATCTTGACTTCACTTTGTCATGTTACTTGAAATGACTTATTTTCCTTTAATAAATGAAGCAGAGTCCAAAGGCCCGCTATCACCCCTTCTTTCTCTGTTGTCCTGACTTGTGTGGGGGAGGGAAACAGCTTCACCCCCAGCCCGTCTTCCTGGGTCGCTGCTGGCTGCCTGCCTGGATCTGAGGTCTCACTTGGCATCCTGGAGCCCAAAGCATTCACTCTCGGCTCCAGACTAGCGCTTCCTCTTTTTGCGGAAACCTGCTCCTCTCAACTCTTCATGGCTCTCATTGATCGTCTTTTGTTAATCCTAATAAAAGATGGTTCCAGAGAAGCTACAGAAACACTGGCCGGCAAGAGGTTATTGGCAGGAAATGTGATAGGGAGGCGTGCGTTCAGGGACACGTGGAATTTGTCCAGAGCAGCGGCTGCAGCAACTCTTGAATGAGCCTTCATCCTGGAGACTATTACCTCCACGGGGTAGCATTCTAAAGGCCCCTCGCTACTGGCACTGCTCTGCAGCCACAAGAGGTCCCTGAGCCCTCGGGTGTCAGTGACACGGTCCCTACCGTCAGGCAAGCAGTCAAGGACCTCGCAGACCCCCATCTCGGAGCTTGAGATGCAAGTTGATTTGCTCGGAATAGTTACAGAAGGAAAGGAACTCTGCTGTTCGGTACTGCCCGTACTGACCCCGGAAAGGGTGCCCATCCTGGAACGGGGCCCCGGCTGCCCTGACCTGCTCCCATTCAGCTGTGGCCTTGACTCCAGGGAGCTCTGGGCCTTGAGAACAGGCTGAGGTCAGGATGTCAGGTCCCTTTGGAGGACTCACCCTGAAAGCTAACCGAGAAGGTAAACGTTTGTTCAGGACCTACTATGTGCGAGGCTCTGTTCTAGAAGATCTGGGGAGGCAGTGAACAGGAAAGAGGAAGTACCTGCTTTCTGAGAGCTCATATGCCAGAAAGGGCAGTTATCAACAGGCAAACAGACGGCGTGCCTGCTAATGGTAAGCCCAGCGAAAAACATCAGAGGCGAGAAGAGTCAGGAATAACAGCAATGAGAACATGAAATAAACGACATATTGTGAATAAATAAATAAAACTATTTGCAGATGACATCTTGTACATAGAAAATCCTGCAGAATCCGCTAAATCACGGTCAGAACTAATAAAAGAGTTTAGGAATGTTGCAGAATATAGGATCTACCAGATGACGCAAAGCGCAAGAGTATTTACATATACTTGCAATGAACTATCCGAAAAGGAAATTGAAAAACAGTGCCATTTACAGTAGCATCAAATAGAATGGAATACTTAGGGATACATTTAACAAGGGCATTTCAAAACGTATTCAAAGCATATTCGTTTCAGCGCCCAGGCTTTCTCCGGTTGCAGCACAGGGGGTCTCTTGTTGTGGAGCGTGGTCCCAGAGCACCTGGGCTGAGTAACTGAGATGAGCAGGCGTTAGTTACCTTTTGGCATGTGAGCATGTGGGGTCTTAGTTCCCCGACCAGGGATCAAACCCGTGTCCCTGCAATGGAAAGCAGTGTTAACCGCTGGACAACCAGGGAAGTCCCTTGGAAAACCTAATATCGTTAAGAAGGCAATACTTACCAAATTTATCTATGACTCAGTCCAATCTCTATCAGAACCCTAATTGGCTTCTTTGTAGAAATTTTCAAGCTGATCCTAAAATTCACATGAGTCCTGAATAGTCAAAATAATCTTTAGGAAGAAAAACAAAGTTGGAGGACTCACTTCTCAATTTCAAAACTTACTATAAAGCAACAGTTGAGACAGTGTGGTACTGGCTTGGGATAAACTTATAGGTCAACTGGATAAGCATACGGAAGAGAACGAATTTGAATCTTTTCTTCCCACCATATACAAAAATTAACTCAAAATAGAGACTTACATGTAAAGCCACAGCTATACAACTTTCAGAAGAAAAGTGAAAGTGAAGTCACTCAGTCGTGTCCGACTCTTTGTGACCCCATGGACTGTAGCCTACCACACCCCTCCATCCCTGGGGTTTTCCAGGCAAGAGTACTGGAGTGGGGTGCCATTGCCTTCTCCAGAGGATCTTCCCGACCCAGGGATCGGACCCGGCTCTCCCACATTGTAGGCAGGTGCTTTACCATCTGAGCCACCAGGGACGTCATGGGGTCAATCTTCTTGATCTTGGATTTTGCACTGGATTCTTAGATATGACCCCAAAAACCACAATCAACAAAAGAAAAAAAGATACACAAATTGTACCTTATTGAAATTTAAAGCTTTTGGACTTTATTGCAAACTGAATATTTGGTAAGAGACTTAAGATCTAGAATATGTAAAGGACTCTTACAACTGAATAAGAAGAAGACAAACGAAAAGATGAGCAAAGGCTCTGAATAGTTGTTTCTCCAAAAAATAGGTGCAAGTGGACAATAAGCACCTGAAAAGAGGCTCAGCACCCTTAGCCACCAGAGAAGCGCAAATCTTTGGTTTTCCAAATCTTTGGTTTTCCACAAAGATATCCCACTTCGTACCCATCAGAATAGCTGTCATCAAAAAGTCAGATAATAGTGTGCCAGCGAGGGCTCTTGGCTTCCTTAATCAATAGAAATTACTAATAGCAAGAGATCGGACAGGAAATTCAGGCAAGGCTTTGTTGGGGCCCCTGCTCCAGCAGGAGGGCGTAAGAGCAGGTAACAGGCTCCCTGCTCGTCCTTTAAGGGGAGCTGCAGGATGGAGCAGGACCACCTAACCTCTCCAAGAGCAGGAAGCAAACGTTTGTTGAATTAAGCCAATGAGATTCATCTTTGGGAGCAGCAAGTATTTTGACTCCAACCTGTCATGCCCTTTCCCCCCCATTTTTCACAAGTACAGAGCTTTACAATACACACTACAGTGTTAGACTCTTTAGGAGGACAATAGTTGGAAATTGACTCTTGCCTCTTGAGTTTAATTCTCCTTGCTGTTGTCTCCTTACCTAAAAAGGCAGTTTATGCTTTTTCGAATATTCTGATCACTTTGGGATCGTGATAGTAAGGTGCGGGCACATTTCATAATTCCCGGAAGGCACTCAGTGTAGCTGGGCTAAAGGCCCTCCCAATATTAATGCAGGCAATCTATTCACGTTCTAATAAGTGGAGCTAGACCTTCTCCCATAATTTTTAACTGGAGGCAAAAATGTGAACAGTCCTTTCAGTGGAGAAGAGCATTAGGCTGCTCTCTGGAAGCCATGAGCACTAACTGAGCTTTGCCTTAAATGTTCCTGCCTTTGCTCATTTTCTCTCTGAATTCTGCCCACTCAACTCTGTTCTCACTTTCTTGCTAGCTGGAAACCAGTCTGTGGGATCTAGAACTAAAATGGGGAGAAAGATGTTTAGGATAACCAGGATCATGTTTTATTTTTAACACAAACCAAGCCCACAAACCAACTGGTTTTTACCCATCATATCCCGATTACAAGAAAATCCTTTGAAGATCTATAATCATAACTCATTTTAGTGGGAAAATGAACATCTTGGCAGGTCAGAATTCCACTCCTGAGAGAATCTAAGAGCTGGACATTAATCTTAGCATCTAGTCTTTACCCTGTACTGACTCAAATACTGCGTATGTAAAAGTGAAGTGAAAGTGAAAGTCACTTAGCGGTGTCCGACTCTGCAACCCCAAGGACTGTACAGTCGATGGAATTCTCCAGGCCAGAATATGGAGTGGGTAGCCTTTCCCTTCTCCAGGGGATCTTCCCAACCCAGGGATCGTACTCAGGTCTCCCACATTGCAGGCGGATTCTTTACCAGCTGAGCCACTAGGGAAGCCCAAATACAGTGTAAGGGGTTGAAAGAATACTAGTCACTAGCACTTGGGGAAATGCGTCTGCCTTGCTCTTCTCGTGGGGTAACTCACCCCCTTAGTTCCTGAGGGGCAGGTGACTGGGCGTGGAGATAGTGCTGGTCGCCCCCGGATGGTCGCCTGGGCACAGAGGGGAGCCCCCGCTGCAGTACCCCCACATGCCAGCGCCCTGCGGGACTGCTGCTTCCTCCCGTACCCCTGGGGGATGCTCGGAGCCGTGGGCGGCCCTTGCAAGTGAGGAGTCCTGCAGCTTAAGCTTCATCAGCTTCAGAGTGAATCTACTACGATTCTCAACACACATCATAATCCTCCCATGGTCCAGAGAGGTAGCTCTTCTTAAGACTTTGCAGATCAAGAAATAAGGACCACAGAGCCAAGTCCCTTTGCCAGCGCCCTACAGAGAGCCAGAGGCTCGGTGAGCCGCTCTCAGCCCTGGTCCTTTCCTCGGGGGCAGGCAGGTCACGGCTGTTCCTTTCTTGCTTCAGTCTCTCTGACCTGAGAGGCTTGGGGGGAGTGGGGGCAGTGGGAAGCCTTGGCGGTTCCTCCTCTGAGCCTTGCTCCTGCCCTGACTTCCCACCCATGGAAGGGTGTCCACCTTCTCTGCAGGCATACTTGTTTGTCCTTTACGAGTTCTCCCCGATCAGTGAGGTCCCCGGTGCAAAGCTCACCTCCTTTGCCCGTACAGAACTGCTCGGGGTGACGTGCCCAGCTGCAGGCTGGACCATCACACCCATCACCGGGGCTCTGTGAGGGTCCTGGGGGCACCGTGATTTGCCCTCCCCCCAGGAGAGGCTGAGGTGCTGTGGCCCATGCTGCGCATCCCTGTCACGACCTCCTCCACCCACTCATTCATTCACTCAGTTCACGTTTACTTGTCAGCTTCGTGCCCAACACAAAGGGAGGAAGGCTGGGTGGGCTGCTCTGTAGGGAACAGAGAGCAGGGCTCCTGTGACGGCCAGTGCTCCACCACCCGGGCGAGGCAGGGCTCCTAGACGTTCAGACACCAGCCTAGGTGTTGCTGGAGGTATTCTGCGGACGCAACCAAGTCTGTAATCAATTGCCTTTAAGTAAGAAGAATGTCCTCAATAATCCGGGTGGTCTTGGCTCTGTTGAAGAGTCTTGGAAGCACAGCCAAGGTTTCCACCTGTCACAGCAGCTCCGGCTCATGCAAGCCCCTCCTGACAGCCTCCCCTGTGGACTTCATCTCCTTCCACTGAGCCCTCTCCATCACTGGAGCCAGTTCCTGTGATGAGCCTTCTACTCCCTTTCTCCTCCTGTTTGGACTCTCTACTTAACCCTGATCTGTGAATTAACCTGTTTCAGCTCTACTCACTTTTGTCAGCCTTCAGCTTGCAGAGAAAGAGGTACATCCAGGTGAGCCAAGCAATTGGTCGGCCCCCTTGGTGATGCTTCCTCTTTGAGATCTGAGCTGGGGAATCACCATTTTAGGTGACCTCCAAGTTTCTGGGAATGAGTAGAACGTGGAGATGGAACTCAAAATGGAAAAATTAGGTGTCAGTCCATGGTGGGTCCCTGGTGTGATGAACCAGCAAGAGGCCCAAAAGCCTTGAATAGCACAGCCAGCCAAGTCATCAGTCCCCATCAACGAAGCAAAGGGTGGGTCACACCAGAGAAGGCCCGCCTTACTTGCTTTCAGGTAACCAGGACTTCTCCATTTTAGACTTTCAAGGTGGTACAGGCTCATACCACTAAGACCCTCATGGAAACCACTGAGAATGGCATTGTGAGCGTGTGTTCTGGGCTCTAAAAGCTCGGGTCTCCATTCCTGATGTAAACACTCTGATGCGTGGGCTTCCCCAGGGCTCTTTCCGACACCAGCATTCTCTGATCCTCTTTATTAACCAACAGCTTGCACATGAATTAGAGTGTTTTTCAGAGTAATAAAGTTTGGTCGTGGATTTGGATGGGCTCTCCTCAGAGAAGCTGAACTGATAAAAACCAGCCTGATCAGTGTGTGTGTGTCTGGGGGCTGCAGCCTCCTAATATTTTGAAAGCCTATCTCCTGAGAGAGGTGTGTACAATTCTGGAAACTCTTCAGAATCTGAAAGCTCTGGCAGTTACTGTTGATCACAGTTTCCTCGTTTGCTTTTTGAGGACCAGATTGTGACAGACACCTTCGCTGCTGAGAGAACACTGGTTTTTCTCAGCGTCTTAGTGAGCGTGCCTAGACCTGAAGCTTGGAGTAAATGAGTGTGGAAACGTCTAGAAAAGGAAGACCTGTGTGAGGGGAGAGAAAAAGGCAGCCTCCCGATTTGGGTTGAGGTTAGTTTGATGGAGCAATTAATGAAAAGCAATCAAGAGAATGGATTAATTAATTCTCTTTCAAATCCTGCCGTGGAGGCACTATCCAGAAAAGGAGGTCAGTGACCCTAAAATCGGGGAAGAGCTGCCCCAGAAGGTGGTTTTTAAGCCTCCAAAGCCGCAGCAATCTCAGTGGGGCATAAATAATGCAGTTTCTAATCAAGCTGTCAGCCCCGAAGTCAGATTCTATCATCCCATGTTCTGTCTGTGCTTCAGAATGGCCAGGGGCCTGCAATTCATCTCTAGATGGAAAAATAACTTGTTCCACAGTTTAGTATGACTCGTTCCCAAATCTATATGGACGGCATGGTAAGGAACAAAATATGAATCATTTTTTAAAGCCTTATGAATTCCTTGTGGCTGGTATCAGTCTTCTGACCACCCGGAATATTCGCGCCGGGGGGAGGCCTCGGCACTGTCCTTGACTTTGAAGGACAGTCCTCCGAGCCCAGCCGTCGGAAGGGCTGCTGTGGTCCCGCAGGCCGCGGCTCAGATGGCACCCACTCTGCAGGGGGAGACGGAGGGGGCTCTGGGACGCCGGGGTTCGCCCAGCTGGCCCGCCCCCGGCTCGGTGGAGCCCCGCCAAGCCCACAGTTGCTGGTTCTGTCCCCACACTCCCCCGCCCCCGTTGTCGGCCGTGAAAGACGTGTCCAGCTGTCCCGGATGAGAGGCGCCCGGGACTGCCCCGGTGTGGCCTTAACCTTTAGTAAAGCACAGCCGCTTAGCTGTGCAGCAGTTTAGTGAAAGCCTCTCTGGAGCTTAAACTCAGCTATTTTCTGGTTCTTTATCCCACTTTATTCCTTTCTGGCTGGGCTATGTTTCCATTTCCTTCTAAAGGCGTGGTTCCCATCTCATCCAGCAGAAATGTCAGTCTTGTTTCTAAAACTGTCCTTTTCTGCTCCCCTACCCTCACCTCTTATCTTTGGAAAGCACAGATATTTAGCCCCACAACACATGGGGTTCTTTCCAGCACTCTCTTTTAGAATTAGCTAGTCCAGTTCTGAGTCCACAGAACGCTCCTATGCTCTCCTGTGAAGTTTGACACATGCTTTGACACATTTTGTGAAACAGCATGGTGAGCCACTGCCAGTTTTTTTGCTCTGTTATTTTATTTTTTGCATGGGAAAAGCATGACACTGAATTTTGGATATGCTCTTCTATTTCTTGAACAAACTCTAGCAGTTGCTATCTGTCAGACCCAGGGGACTTCAAACACTGATAGGTGATGTTTTCAAAATGACAACATATGTATCTGGAAATGTCCCTCATTTCACAAGCGCACCCATGGTTTCTTGCTGTCGGTGTTGGAATGACCGAGCATTGGACTTTATGTTTTTCCACTCTCACGTTTTCCTGAAACTAGCTCAGTGCATTGAGCCGGTCCTGTTGCTGTCAGATGGATTTCCTGAATTGCTGGCTTCAAGTACTTTGCTCCTTTTTCTGACTCTCCGCTTCTATTCATAGCTGACAGATAATCGGAAGCCAGGGTCAAGGGCAGCTGTTGAATGCTGATTGGCAGCTGGCAAGGTGTGGCGACTGCCATCTGGTCGTGCCAGGTCCGGAGAGCACTGCCGGAGTTTACTTAACTCAGGCAGAAGCAGTTAACTCCAGCTTGCGTGCGGAAGCAAAGCTAGTTAACCGTTCTGTACTCTCCAGGCAGTCAAATTGGTTCCCAACTTTAGACACAAGTTGGAAATTAAAAACAGCACGGTCTGAAGTCATGGGGTCTGTGCGATACGCCTTGCCTCTCCCTCCTGATTAGGATTCAGAGACAGAAGGATGTGTTTCTCAATCCCTTCCTGACAAATAGCATTGGGTACTTTTAACAGAACATGAGCAAGAAAACTGATTTCTGTAGCTCAGAGGGATGAATATTTTCATAGCTCCCCAAGTATTGGAAGTGAGAGAAATATTACCTCCATCATATGAACCAACATGGCATAATGGATCGGTACCTCCCAGAAATTAGGTCAGCCCTATGAGAAATCAGGCTATGAATCCTGTAAATGTATGTTTCATAAATACACGCTTCAGAGCTCAACTCATTGCTTTTAAGTGGTGGTTTGTAGCTAACCCCGTTTATTGCACGTCCCAGCACTGTAGGGGTTGAAGGGCTGGTGGGGAAAATGTCTACTCTGCTGGTTAAAGCTTTGGTGGGATTGATACGCAGCATTCCTGGCAAGACGTTGCAGATCCCGCTTTGTGATTGCAAATGACTTTCACAGTGACCTCAACCACCGTTCATCAACAGGCGCTGTGAGCGACAGATGCTGCACAGCGTGTGGGGAACCATCCCATACACCCCATGAGCGTTTTGTTCATCCAAGGACTGCCACAGCCAACGTCACCAACTTTCCGAGGGAGGGTTTAGAGTTGGAGCCCCCTTTTCAGGACAGAAAACTGAGTCCTGATAAGAGTAAGTCGCTCTCCGGGAGCCAGGATGACCCTTGACCTCAGCTTCCCTCTTGGAAGTGTAAGACCCAGGCAGGGGAGGTGCCAAGAAATCCTTCCATCCATCCTTTGGCAAGTTCTCAGGGAAACGAGACTTCTTGCCTGGAGATAGTCATTTTAATTTGAGGATAAAAAATCAAATTGCTTTGCTCACAAAAGTTTTCTTTGAGGCTCTCCGCATGTAAACTCTTGTCATTTAAGGGAAGCTGTGTGGTTTGGTAGCCGAGAGCATCTGCTTTGGGGTCCATTTGGCCCAAGGTTGAATCTTTCCTCCGCCACTTGCTCTGTGAACTTTGACGGCTTAACGTGTTTGAGCCGAGGTGTCCTCATCCGCGAAAAGGGGCTGGTGAGAGGCGGCGGTGTGAACTGGCAGCCCCTGCCCGAACAATGTGCCGCATCCTGTCATCACCCACTCGCAGGGATCAGCCAATCCCCGGTTCCCCCCAGGGAGCTGCTGTGTTACCTCTGGGTTCGGAGCCGGTCTGCGCCTGGCATGGGCTCTGATGATTGCCTGGGACGCAGACAGGATGACCTATCTGCTGACCATCCCCCTACAGGACAGGATGACCATCCCCCTACCTGCTGGATGCAGGCGGCTGCTTGGACTCTTGCCGTTGCCTACCCCTTCCTCTCCCGTGGCTCCTGGATGGAACCTGCGTTACAGACCACTGTACGGATGTAGAAAACAAAACTACAGTTTCCAAGGGGGAAGAGGGAGGGATACATTTGGCAACCCCTCCAGTGTACCTGCCTGGAGAATCCCAAGGATGGGGGAGCCTGGTGGGCTGCCGTCCATGGGGGTCGCACAAAGTTGGACACGACTGAAGCGACTTAGCAGCAGCAGCATTTACACACAAATCACTAATAAGGACCTACTGTGTAGCACAGGGAATTCTCAATACTCTGTAATAATCTACACGGGAAAAGAAACTCTATTTGCGTATGTTTAACTGATTCACTTCGCTGTGTAGTGGAAACTAACATAACATTGTAAGTCAGCTACACTCCAGTGAAAGTTGATTTTAAGGCAGACCACTGTAGGGGTGTACACAGTGACTGGGAAGTTGCCAACTGTTTGCTAGTGTGTGTTTCAAGTTAGAGACACCTCTAATCAAATCCCAAATGGTCTCACTCTTAGCCTGTCCAGCTGTGTGTAGAAAGAGATTGTTTCTGAGTTTTGACATGAGAAACGCCACACACAAAAAGAAAACCCAAACCTCATTAGCAAATTTGATTGCTAAATTATGTTTTACTGTAGAAGAGGCCATACAAATGGTTAATGAATATGAAAAAATGTTTCGCTTTCACTGGCAACTTTTCAAAATGCAATATTAAAGAGCAAGGAAATTGAATTTTCAAATTGGCAGATTTAAAAACAAGAAAATTTACTGCTAGTGAGGATGCAGAAAGACAGGTAATCCCACTCAAGGCTGGAAAAAAAATTTAGTGCAATCACCAGGAAATTATTTGCTGATATATAATCAAAAGCCTTTGAGATACTCATATCATCCAATGTAGTCATCCATTTTAAAGAGATAATGCTTCCTTAAAGTGAATAAAAGTTATATTCAAAGATATCTGTACCAGTGCTACAATTTTAAATAGGAAGAATTAGAAATAAGCTTAGTACAACAAAAGGATGTTTAAATATGCTCCTTAGAATGAAATATTATGCTGGCATTGAAATTAGATTTTAGCAAGAATTTATGGCCAAACTACTGTTTATGAAAAGTTTACTATATGCAGGGTTACAGATTAAGCACTCTGAATATACATTACCTCATTTAAACCTTATTATGACAGATTAGTAATCTAACTTCCCACAATTTATCATCTCATTTAAACCTGTCTGACAAATGAAAAATGGGAAAAAAAAAAACAACAAAACAGTTAACCTGAGGGAATGCTTTGATATTCTTTAAAAAAAAATGACTAGCATACAAAATTGCAGGCAGGTTTAGTTCAACTCTAGGAATACAGTAAGACCCGCCCTCCTGGCGTGAGTAGGGGCCAGAATTCCAAACCGCGCCGGCCGTAGGGTCGCGTGGTCCCCGAGTCCTGAAATTAGGTGGGGCCTGGACGGTGGATACCAGCTCATCCCTCGGCACCCTCCGTCCAAGCTCACATTATTCCAGGGCTGCAGATGTTTAGGGAAAAACTTACCAAAATATTAACAAATCGTGGGACAGTAACTGTATTGTGGTATTTGGCTTTTCCACGGTGGGCATAAAATCCTTGCGAAAGCTTTCAAAGTGGGAAAGCCATTTGCTTTACAGCTTCTGAAGGGAAGTGGGCAGTTCCTTCTTTCCGCCAGTCCTCTCCCCCTGACGGCCGAGACCGACAGGAAAGGGTGCAGGCGAGCCCCGCCGCCCAGGGAGGCCCGGGGCCGTCTCGGCCCAGCCGCCCCGCGGCCCACGTGGCGCCCGCGGCGGCTGTGGCCACACGCGCGACACGCGGAGGAAAGAGCGCGCGGGCTGGCCAAGCCCTGGGCGGCCCCAGCCTCGGGGCACGCTCCGAGCGAGACTCCGCCAGCCACGCGCGCGAGGACGGCCCCGTGCGGGGGAGAGGCCTTCTCCAGGCTCCCCGGGCCCGCGGCGCCTCCCGGAGGCCCAGGCCCGCGGGGCGTCTCGGCTCGCGGCCCCCGGCGGCCCCGCCTCGGAAGCCGTCCCCAGGGCGGGGTGTGCCCTGCGCGCCCGCAAACCCCGACCCGGGAGGGCGGCTTCCTGAGCGCCGGGACCCGCGGGGGCGCTCGGGCCGCGCCCACAGGAAGCCCCCGCTTCTGCCGAGGCTGCGGAGCGCGGGGCCCGCCCTCGCTTGCTGGGGCTTTCCTGCCGGCTCCGGGGCGCGGTGGCGAGCGCAGAAGGCCCGCGGGGCTCGGCCTCGAGGCCGGGTGCGGCGGCCACGGCGGCGGGGAGGGAGAGAGTTCGAGGCCAGCGCTCCCGCGGCGGCCAGGCCAGCCTCTCGGCACAGCCCGTTCCTCCAGCGCCGCTCACGCCTGTGCGCAGCCGGCGCCCGCTCCGCGCGTTACAGGCCCTGGGCTGCGCGGGGCTCAGTCGTCAGCAGTGTCTGCCTCTTTGCGACCCCGTGGACTGTAGCCTGCCAGTCTGTCCATGGGGATCCTCCAGGCAAGAACACTGGAGTGGGTGGCCATGCCCTCCAAGGGGATCTTCCCCACCCAGGGACTGAACCCAGGTCTCCCACATTGCAGAAAGATTCTCTACCAGCTGAGCCACCAGGGCAGGCCAGGAATACGGGAGTGGGTAGCCTGTCCCTTCTCCAGGGATCTTCCTGACCCGGGAATCGAACTAGGGTCTCCGGCACTGCAGGCGGATTCTTTACCAGCTGAGCTGCCAGGGCAGGCCAGGAATACGGGAGTGGGTAGCCTATTCCCTCTCCAGGGATCTTCCTGACCCGGGAATCGAACTGGGGTCTCCGGCACTGCAGGCAGATTCTTTACCAGCTGAGCTGCCAGGGAAGCCCATGGGCCCTGGAGCAACCAAGAGAATTAGGACACCACAGCCGCCCTCAGGAATCCAGGGAGGAGGCAGAGGCCCCAGCCTCAGCAATGACCTGAAGACCAGGGGGTCACTGGCGCTCCCGGGCCGCTCAGGGGGCAGGGTGCCAGCTGTGTGAGTGCATCTCGGACTCTGATGGGGCTGGGCATCACCAGGGCATCTCGCTAAGGTGCACATTCCCATCCAGCAGGTCTGGAGGAGAGCCTGAGACGCTGCGCGTGTAACACGCCCCCAGGTGATGCTGCTGCTTGTGGCCAGAGGTGCACGCAGTGAGGGGCAGAGCCCTGGGAGAGGACTCTGAAGAAGCTGGACAGGTGCAGACGTGGGACAGGGTGTTCCTGAGAGACAGGACGTTCCAGGTGGGCCACTGGGAAGTGGGGGTGTTGAATTGTCAAAGAGGCTGAGGCTTAATTGGAGGGCCTTGAAGTGGCCCTGGGCTTACCTTTTAATTTTATTCAGTTTTAATTCATTCTGTAAGACTCGGTGTCAGAGCCAATATTCTGAGAAATGCACTGCTAACCCTCACCTGACGCGGATCCTTCTGCTTAATGCTCTTCTTCACGGGGATCCTTCCCGGCCGTGACGGTGATAGGGCTCTCAGAGCGAGCCTGGTGGGGAGGACCAGGCCCCGTGGTTGAGTTCCTCCAGTCCCAGGCTCCAGCTGGGACTTTGCAGCCATGGTCAGTGCCTGGTACACAGGGCCCGCTAGAGCTCACTGTATCTTGAGTTTGAATGAGGGAATGACTAGTAACACCTCAGATGTGGCTCAGCAGGAGAACAGCAGAGCAGTTAGGAGCCCGGGCACTGCAGTTGGAATCAGTTCATTTCAGATCAATCGCTCAGTCATGACCGACTCTGTGATCCCATGGACCGCAGCACGCCAGGCCTCCCTGTCCATCACCAACTCCCGGAGTCCACCCAGACCGGCCCCGGTGCAAATCCTGGCTCTGCACTGCGCCTGCTCCCTGGGTCTGGACATACCCTGTGACCTCTCGGGCCTCTGTTTCCTCATCTGAGAAATGGGGATGGTAATAGGACCTGCCTCCAAGAGTTGTTGTGTGTCTGCTCTGATGTATATAAATTGCCCCCAGCAACTGTAAACCTTTAGTACATGTTATCTGTTACTTTTGTTCAGAGCTGAAGTTGACATTTGCCAACTCGACCATGTGTTTCTGCATTAAAAAATTTTTTTACATTGATTTTTGTTGGAGTGTAGACAGCTGACTTACGATAGTGTGTTAGCTTCTCTCAACCACTTTTTGATGGGTACAGTTTGGGGAGGTTGGGCATATTTGTCTAACCTATGGCTTATGAGGGAACATCATTTATTTTTGTCATGCCTGCCTTCATTGACACGAATAATGACAGATATTTGTATTAACTTTTATAAAATTTTTTCTTGAACCTAAAACAGGAAAACACATGTAATGAAATAAATAGGGGTCTTGAGAGACTACTTCAAGCAGGGCCCTTAGGTCGGAGCTGGTTTCTTGAGACCAGCCCTGCTGTGTCGGGTGGGAGAATTCAGTTGCCCTAGCACATTCCATGGAGAAGGAAATGGCAACCCACTCCAGTGTTCTTGCCTGGAGAATCCCAGGGACGGGGGAGCCTGGTGAGCTGCCGTCTATGGGGTCACACAGAGTCGGACACGACTGAAGTGACTTAGCAGCACATTCCAGGTGCTCAGTGGCCACACGGGGCTCCTGGTTGCCAAGCTCGAGAGCCCAGATACGCAGATGCAGGACAGTCCTCGGAACAGCGCTGACTTAGAGTGTAGGGTTTCTTTACGTTCAGAGTTGCAGACTCGGGCTCCCCGGTGGACTGGTGGTAAAGGATCCATCTGCCAGTGCAGGGGACACTGGTCTGATCCCTGGTCTGGGAAGATTCCACATGCTGAAGGGCAACGAAGCCTCCCGCAACCACAACTCCTGAGCCTGCATCCTAGAGCCCAGAAGACAAAGCAAGAGAAGGCACGGCAACAAGAAGCCTGGGCAACTAGAGAAAGTCCCCACGCGGCAGTGAAGACCCAGTGTAGCCCAGAGGTTTTTACAATAAAAAAATAAGGCTTGCAGACTGTAATCGAGATACTCAGAGATGGCAAAATCCAGAAGTCACGCAATGAGGATGTTGCAGAATTGAGCACAAAAATTAGGAAATGGTAATGGGTACGTTTGCTTTTAGACGACAGAGTTTAACTCTACATTGTTTTGTTCCACAGCTGTTATGAACTAGACGCTTACTCTGTGTGTAGCTCTAGACTGGCGGCTGTAGGGAGGACAGTAACGTCTGGCAGATGCAATCAGTGATCCCAAATTGCTTGCCGTTGAGTTGGATGGATACCAAGTATAGAGAAGAACACTCAACAGCAACCAAGGAGGAGTGTGAGGAAGACCCGGTGAGATGCTGTGAGACCAGAGTGGATCTGAAAACAAGCTGTGGGCTTGACTTTCCCAGGACGGGAGACACAAGCAGAGCTGAGTCAGAGGCAGAGACGGGTGTGGTCTGGGGGGAAGCAGGAAGCGGCCCCCTAGGTGAAAGAGAAATAGCGCTTGTTAGTCACACTGGAAGTGGAGCTGGGGTCAGATTTTGGAAGGACTTGAGTGACAATGTAAGATGATTCGACTTTCTCCAATAGACAGCAGGAGCCACAGCCACGCTGTGAGCAGGAGAGCACAATCCCACAGGTAGCATTTTGCCAAGGTGAGTCTGAAAGTGAAAGTGAAGTCGCTCAGTCGTGTCGCTCTTTGTGACCCCGTGGGCTGTAGCCTACCAGTCTTCTCCGTCTGTGGGATTCTCCAGGCAAGGATACTGGAGTGGGGTGCCATTTCCTTCTCCAGGGGATCTTTCCAACGCAGCGGTCAAACCCGGGTCTCCCACGTTGCAGGCAGACGCTTTACCCTCTGAGCCAGCAGGGACGCCAGGTGAGTCTGGCAGGGACTAGAAACACTGGACTGGAGGAACCCAGCCATCTCTGCTGGGACACCAGCCCTGAGGTTACAGGGAAAGTCCAGGTAGGGAAGCAGAAGGACCAGAAATAGGTCAGTGCAAAGGGCAATGGAAAGGGAGGCGATAATGAGGAAGACAGGTTTTCACTGAACAGGGGGAACAATTAGCCGCAGAAGTGTAGACAAAGATGGCTTGCTTGTTTCAGATGTTCGGAGTTTAGGAAATATCCGTTGATTTGGAATTTGGAAGGGGAATCCTCCTAGATGTAGCTTCATCAGCTGCCTTCACACACCTCCTTTAACTGCTGGGTAGTGTTACTCTGTGCGCTGAGTGTGCATCTAACTCCCGGCAGCTTTCTCTAACTCTGCCCAGCTTTGCTTCCTTCCCCAGGGCCCCGTTTAAGTACCGTGCATGCTGTCGTATGTGCACGACCAGGAGGGCACGGATCGCCGGGGGGCAGCTGCTGCAGAGCCCAGGGAGCTCAGCTCGGCTCCCTGGTGACCCCGAGGGGCGGGGCAGGGGAAGGGGGGCTCACGAGGGAGGGGATTTGCTGTTTGCGGCTCTTCAGTCACTAAGTCACGTCTGACTCTGAGACCCCATGGGCTGCACACCAGGCTTCCCTGTCCTTCCCTGTCTCCCAGAGTTTGCTCACACTCACATGCATTGATCCCCCGAGGGTCAGTGGTAAAGAACCCACCTGCAATGCAGGAGGGTGGTAGGAGCTGTGGGTTCGATTCCTGGGTCGGGAGGATCACCTGGAGAAGGAAATGGCAGCTCACTCCAGTATTCTGGCCTAGGAAATCCCGTGGACAGAGAGCCTGGCAGACTCTATGGGCTTGCAAAAGAGTTGGACACGACTAAACCACCTGTCCATTGAGTCAGTGATGCCACACAACCATCTCATCGTCTGTCACCCCCTTCTTCTCTTGCCCTCAATCTTTCCCAGCATGAGGGTCTTTTCCAGTGAGTCAGCTCTTCGCATCAGATGGCCAAAGTATTGGAGTTTCAGCTTCAGCATCAGTCTTCCAATGAATATTCAGGACTGATTTCCTTTAGGATTGACTGGTTTGATCTCCTTACTGTCCAAGGGACTCTGAAGAGTCTTCTCTAGCACCACAGTTCAAAAGCCAACAGTTCTAAGGGAGGGGATGCCTGCATACCCACGGCTGATTCACTTTGCTCTACAGCAGAAACTACCGCAACATTGTAAAGCAATTATCCTCCAATTAAAAAAAAAAAATACCGTGTATGGAAAAACACCACAGTTCAAAAGCCAAGAGTTCTAAGGGAGGGGATGCCTGCATACCCACGGCTGATTCACTTTGCTCTACAGCAGAATCTAGCGCAACATTGTAAAGCAATTATCCTCCAATTAAAAAAAAAAATACCGTGTATGGAAACAGTGCCTAGTTAGTGAACAGCTGTTCCACAGTAGAGCCAGGCCCTATGATCTAAACCTACCCTTTACATGTGCTGAAATAAAGAGAAGGGATTGTTTGTTCATTTCAAAAATAAAAGTCTTGAGAAAACAGATTGTGTTGGTGAATAGAGATGAATGTCTATAAAATGCCAATTGTTTGCAAAATGGAGATGCAAATATCGGCCTCAGAGAGTACTGAGGATTAAGTGAGGGGCTCGCAAACTACCTTGCAAGTAGTAAACCATCCGTAAATGTTGCTTGATTCTAATCTGATGAGCTGAAGGCGTGGGATCAGGAAACCCGGTATATAATTTTATGGCCTCCACTATCTCTCCACTCATGCATTCAATGAAGGCCATAAAATGAGGGAAGTTCCAGTGTTATTCCGGATCACCCTGGGCAGAATTGTTAAAGGTCTTATTTGTTCAACCAAGCAGAAGCCAGGGAGGGCCCAGCCCCAGGGGTAACCCTCATGCCCGAGGGTTTCTGGCTCAGCCCTCACCCGTTCCTGCTTCTTTTACTCTTTGGCAGCGGGGTCACTGTCAGTGGAGGGCTGGAAGGTAAGACGTAGAACGATATTAAAGAAAAGTTTCTAGGAAGGAGTGACATAGCTATTCGTTTGTGATACGGCTGGTTTCATCAGCAAGAGAAAATCAGAGTTGCTGCATCCAGATTCAGGGTGTCAGCTACTGCCGGCGCCCACCGCAGGCTGGGCCAGGCACCCTGAGCTGGAGACCACAGGCTCCACCAGACGCTTCCATTTCGTTCTCCCTTCTGGGCGTCACCCTGCAAAAGACAGTCAGAAAAAGCTGTTTAATAGACCACCTTCAACTAGCCAGGAGCCCTCAGGGTACTCGTTTCACCTGAAGAGGAAGTCTGGACTTCACTGCTTGGCTTCCCTCCCACAGTCTCACCCACGATGTCAGTCCAACCATATCTTCTCATTTTCCAAGTGCATCCTCAGCTCCGGTAAGGAGGCGGCATGCAACTTACTTGCGGAAAAACCCAGTCCTTGCTTCCCTCTGTGCTTTGGCGGCTGCCCTTATCCAGAACAACCTCACCGGTGCCTTCTGGTTTGCTAGATTTTACTCCTTGAAGACGCAGTCAAGACCTGCTTCCCCCACAGAGCCCCTCTTTCTGATGACTGCAGCCTGTAGGCAAGCCCCTTTCTCTGGCCTCCACTGTTCTCGTTTATGGTGACACAACGCTGACTCGCCTCATGTCTGCTGTCTCTTGCATTTTCCGTCCAGACTGAAGTCAGAGTTCATGTCTTGCCCTTCAGAAAACATCATCAAGATTGAAGTTAGAGCTCTGGGACATTCACAAATCCTACCTCTGATTCAGGCTTTTCAAAGTGACGTCTGAGAGACTTGAAGAAACGATTCCTTAGCGAAAGCTTGAGATCCTCAGGTCCCAGTTGTTGGAAACCTGGCAACGAGCTACCAGGTCATGGTGAGAAGGAACATTCTAGATTGGCTTGTCATTACTCGTGACTGTCTGAAAGCTCAGCCACTGGGGCAAACAGTCCTGGGATAAGCCATCCCTGCCCCACAGAAAAAGTAGTTTGGTCCTTGAGGGAAACTTGGAAAGCAGAGAAGGATGTCAATAACATAGAAATCATCTCTAATCCTGCCAGACAAAAAGAAGCATTGCTAACCCTGGTGTGCTTTCCAGACTTCCAGCCCCACGCACTCAGGTAGACAGATAGTCTGTCCTAGTTGAGATCATGCCATATGCTGAGTTGGGTAACCTGCTCTTTTCAGAGATAATTACACCACGATTGCTAAAACTCCTCCTGAATATGAAGTTTCGTCCCCAGGAAGCAGACTCTGAGATGCGCGTTGGTGTGCAGGGTATTTCTTAGGTGGAGACCTTGAAATCAGCAGCTGCAGAAAGGGACAGAAGGAGACAGGATGAGACAGTGGGAGCAGCTGAACTGGGATGTAGGTGGGCTCCCAACCCAGGTCTGGCCACTCGCCGCTTGAAAGTTGATGCTCAAGAGACAAGGGTTGGTATCTAGGGAAAGGTTGCTTCGTTTAGGAAGCTGACAACCTGGGGAGAAGGTAGATTCATGTCCCAAAGCCCACTGCCAATCAGGGGTCGAGCTTTAACGGGGGAGTTTCAGGGCTGGGGGTGGGAATTATGTGCAGTCGTCTTGAAATTGATCCTGCAGTGGTCTGATCACATCACCTTGACTGTTTCAAGTGCAGATAACCTTCAGTTCCAGGATTGGTTTGTTCCCGTTCCTGGAGTCCAGTTCTCGGAGCTGTGTAAGATAAAGCAGCTTAGGTCATGGCTACAGCCGGGTCATCATGTCGTTAACTTCCACATGGTGGAAGTTTCTGTATCTGTAAAGCCGCTCAAAGGACGTGACTCAGGATATTATCTGTAGCCCTTGAGAAGGAGCTAAAGACCTTTGCCTTTGTTGAATGACTCCTGCCACACTGCTGTGTTCAGTTGCTTGAATCATATCCGACTCTTTGTGACCCCGTGGACTGTGGCCCACCAGACTCCTCTGTCCACGGGATTCTTCAGACAAAAATACTGGGGTGGGTGGCCATGCCCTCCTCCAGGGGATCTTCCTGACCCAGGGATTGAACCTGCCTCTCCTGTGTCTTCTGCATTGCAGGCAGATTCTTTGCCACTGAGCCACCAGAAAAGCCCATTTAATGACTCAGCTATTATGATTTTGTCCTGTTAGACTGCTTTTCTTTGCTTTTGCATTTTTTCATTTTCTGGTTGAATTTATCCTTTGGCTAACGTTTTTCTACAGACAATAGGCAGGTGGAGGACATGGGTGGGGGTGGGGAAAACTCTATCCTGGCAAGGCCCCACGGAGTCCTGCTCCGTTACAGGGCCACCGAAGGCCTCAGGGATCTGAGGATCAGCAGTGGCTCTCCCCAGCTGTCCCGAGTTGGAGTGAGGGGGCTGGACCTTTATATCCCCAGGGGGATTGCTCACTGATTCTAGACTGCCCCAGAAAGTTCACGTGATTCAGGCTAGGTAGGGATCTTTAGCTGAGGGGGTCTTCAAAGGAACTTCAGAGGTGATGGCTGTCTCAGAGCAGTATCCCTAGAAGCTAGGAGAATAATTCCTTCATCGCCAGAGAGGGCGGATATGGCAATAGGTCAAAGCCTCTGCATTCATAGTACCACGTTGCATAGCCAAGAGTGGACTTCCCAGGTGGCGCTAGCGGTAAAGAACCCGCAAGAGACAGGTTCAATCCCTGGGTGGGGAAGATCCGCTGGAGGAAGGCATGGCAAACCCACTCCAGTTTTCACACCCGGAGAATCCTATGGACAGAAGAGCCTGGCGGGCAACAGTCCCTGGGGTCGCAGAGAGTCAGGACTGAAGCGAGTGAGCGCGCACACACGCATGGCCACCAGGAGTGGCAGCTGGAACTGAGTACTGACCGCACAGCAGCATTGTGTTTGGGCTCTCAGCCCACGACTGTTCGGGGCGGTGATTATTAGTGGCATCCTCCTTACCGACGAAGACATCAGGTGGCCAGCTACTCACTAGGTCCCACCGCCGATAAGCTGGGGAGCCAGAGTTTGAATCCTAAACCTTTGTTTGTTTGGCCAAGTACGTAAGAGTGGTTTCAGGTAAGAGTTTAAGTTTCCAGGCAAAAATACTGCTACATGCTCAAGTGGTAAGTGGTATGCCAGGCCTTGTTTTCATCTTCATGACGGACTAGAAGGATGGGATTTTCAGAAATGGCAAAAACATTCTTAGCCCCCAGATTAGGAACACGTAAGTAACTACAGGGGACGCATCTTCAAAGTTGTCACTAAAGAGCGATGGAGACTGTTCCTTTCAAAGTCTTTTATTCAAAACACAGAACAGCATCTACATGTGGACGTGAAACCCTGCACCGTAACCGGCCTCTCTTTTTCTACCATGCACGTCAAGGATCACATTTCCTGCACATGAGGGCCTTGCTAGGCTCGTACGTGGCCCACCAGATCCGTTTAGCATACCACACCTAGTGTTATTCCTGGTTTTGGAAGAACTATTCCAAGTAAGGCATCATAAAAATTAACATTTAATTCTTTATGCTACTAAAGATGTTAAAAATCTTTTGGTGAAATTCATCATTCGTTCTTGACTTCATTCCACCGTTTGACTAGGTTTTTCCACACGCCTACCCAGAGTTTTCATAATTTTTAAACAACGTCTTCCTGAAAAGAGAAAGACTTCCCCAATTTTTTCTTAACCCCTCTACTTGTCATCCTGTAATCTACACATGCGGCTCTTTAGTCGAGATGAGTGCTGTTTCAGGGCGATGGCGTTTATTTATTTATTTGCCCCACTTAAGCATCAGCACAAAAATTAAAATGCAGGGTCAGTTATCACTGGGGAGTGTTCTCAGTACCGTAATGCGGTTGCCAGGCAACCTGTGGGCGGGCGTTAGATAGAGGAAGGGAAAGCTCAGCCTGCGCTTCAATAGCAGTACTGGCTTTCATTTCAAACCTGCTAAATAATAGGTCCATGCAGCGCAACTCGCCTCCGTTAGCCCAATTTGCTTGCTTTTCTTCTTGAATGGAAAATTAATCTGGTTTAGTACCGGCTAACATTTGCAACCATGCAGCCTCTGCCAGGCACTAAAAGAAAAAAAAAAGTGTTTTCCACTTTGGGAAAGAAGGAAGGTCTGTTTTTTCTTCATGTTTCACAATCTTTCCTTCTTTCCTTCCTTCTTCCCTCCCTTTCTCTTTCCCCATCTTTCTCTTTCGGTGAACAAAACAGAGGGTCGAGGCAATGGATTGACGAGTTCAGGGAAAAAAAAGCGCCCCGGCCAGCGCTTCATGAGCTGTGAACACCCTCACGTCTTCTAGAAAGCCATGTTTAATAATTTCGATGTGTTGCCTTCTATTCTGGAGCTTCTTAAACACACAGACATCGGTGAGTCAAAACGCCTGCCCGTAGAGAGAGCTTCAAGCCAAAGAGGCTGGTCCTGGGGTCCGGGCTGGGGTTAGAGGTAGGAGGGATCCCGGGTCCTTAGGAGGAGGGGCAGCGATATACAGGCCGTCAGAGTGCTGGGGGATTTGGCCAGAGGGCAAAGGGCACTCCTTTCCTCCCGAAGCCCAGAACCCTCCTCTGCTGGGCTAGGCTCACACGCAGGGCTAACGCCAGCCTTGCCCAGCGTAGGTGCTCAGCAAACGTGCTGGCGACGCACACATGTGCGGAGCCCGGCTGCAGGAAGCGCTGTCGCACAGCTGCGCCCCGTCACGGCGCTGTAGGGGAGCGTATTTTGGGCCTCATGTAATTTCCTGTTGCAGGGATGCAGAACAGGAACTAGCCGCCAAGGCTGGCAAGCTGTTCCTGGCTGAATGCGAACCAGGCTTCAGCTCTGCAGCCTCAAAAGACTCCTCTCCTGTGTTTTTCCTCCTTGGAGTAATTTAATTTTCATCTGTGTGCTCTGAGGTTTCAAGAGCTTCGAAGAGCGGGCACAGGGTTACCTTTGGACTAGCTCTCGCAGGATTCCCATGCTCTTTTGGGTTTTAAAACCCTGGCCCAGGCTAAGGAGGCCAAGACGCTAACTTGAGGTTCTTCTTTGAAAGCTCCGCTCCTCGCCTGTCCTCCCTTCTGTTGCTGTAAGTGGTTTAGACCCTGACTGTCTGGGGGTGGGCGCTGGTCCAGCCTGCTAACGGGGCTTCCTGCTGGAGACTCCTACCCACAGTCTGCCACTGTGTCCTCACAAACTTTTCCTTCCACAGGCTGCCATTTGCAGAAGCCTCTCTGGTTATTTGTCCTTTCTCTTGAATACCACGATCACATCAGCTCTGTTCACAGTCACAGACAACAGAACTGCCCGGCCAGGGTGTCTTAGTACGGAAGCCAGGCTGCCTTGGTGGTCTGCAAGGGTCTTCTCCAAGGTCTGGGGGCGCTCAGAGTTTCCGCCGCAGTGGCCCGTTACTTCACCTGGCCGGCTTACCCTCCACTGCGCTCGTGCAGTTGGATTTGTGAACCCATACAGTGTTTGGCGTTGACCTGGTCATAGGCAGTCACGGGGAGAGGCACAGTCAGGAGCTGAAGAGAGAGAAGAAATAGAGGCAAAGAGAAGCTGAGACCGTCAAGGGAGAGCAGGCGCGGAGAAGGGACCATCAGCAGAAGCATGGAGAAAGAGAAGGAAGAGACCCGGCAGAGGCCCCACCAGAGGACGTGGGGATCTTAGCGCAAAAACCAGAGTGCTTTCAGGTGACTAAGAGGCAATCGGCCGCAGAATAAGGGAATCGGGGATACTGGGAGAGCATGAAAGCCCAGAGCAGGAGAATGTGGTCAGGCTTGTGGGCGAGGGAACACCCCCTAGGGTCGGCAGGCATTGGCCAGAGCAAGGCAGATTGAAGGGCCTGGTATCGATCACTCTTCCTCTCTCTCTCTCTTCTATTTCTGACATTCTCTACCCTTCTCCCTGTCTCTTGGATAGCTTGTCTGCCTTTTTCTCTTTCTTAAATCAATCAATTGATCAATCGATCAACTTCTCTTCTCCTCCTTTTCCTCTCTTATCTCAAAAGTGTTTTGCAAGTTACAGTTCTTGACTTAGTAGGTTATGAAGGTAGTGTTGCAGGTTATAACAAGCACTTTCAAAACACTGAAATAGGATAGACTATATAGAATAATGAACAATAAAATAGAAAACAGTGAGTCTTAGGGTAGGGATAAACTTTTGTGTTTAGTAAAGTTATATGTGTGGTGTGAGTATCAGTGTGTAAAATTATTTTCATGTTGTATAGTATAACCCAAAAGTTTGAAGGCCACTGGGATATAATTTACAACCAAAGAAATCTCTTTATTATTTGCTATAACTAATAATCTTTTTCTGATGAGTACTTTTAAGAGGATCATATTGATTAAGTTTTAATATTTCTTTTTCTCAACTTCTATCCCCACCCCCAAGGTCAGGAATTTTTCAATTACTTTTTCCTAGAATTTTTTCTCTTTGTGGATTAGCATCCGTGGAAAGGAAATGTGTTCTTTAGTTGAAAAACCTCATTAAACCCAGAATTCACGTAAGCACTTGCTTCAGCTCAGTTACACAGGCAATATTTATCTTCTGGATGCCAACCAATCCTGATGGTTAGGTTGTTGGCTCAGAAAGGGTGAATTTCATTAACCGCTCTTGGAGGGCAGCAGCAGGGTGTCGAGAAGTGCAATTAATTAAATTTGTACTAAATACGGAGGGTCTTCTTGGGATGAGAGAGCAGCAGGGAGCCCCCACTCCTGTGTGGTGTGCGCCTCTGTCCTCGAGTTCAAGTCGGTCCCGCCCGTCAGAAGACGGTGCGTTCCCTTCCCGTGCGCTAGCTCCCGAGACAGTGGAGTTCACGGTATTCAGCCTGCGCGGGTGATTCCACTTTCCTTTTCACCTTGACTGTGTTACAGATCTTAAAAGCCATCCATACTTGTTGAATCAAAATCGAACCAGCAAAGTGTACAAAAAGGAGAATCTCCAAGTGTTCTCCCATCTTCTCTAACCCCACAGCTCCCAGCTCAGGCCTCTTCGCAAGATGATGTTGAGGACTTGCTGACCTGTCTCCTTCTGGATACAGGGCAACTTAACTCAGAACTGACAGAGCGCGTGAGTCTCCTGGGGTCTCGTTAATGCCGGTTCTGACTCCGCAAGCCGGGGCAGGGCTTGAGACTCCCCTTTTCTAACAAGCAACCACACCTTCCGTGGCCTTACTGCTCACTGTCCAACACAGCAACCACACAGCACGTATGGCTGTTTAAATTTTAAAACTTCTTAAAATTAAATAGAGTTAAAGCTTCCATTTCCTCACTTGCAGCTGCCACATCTTGAAGGCATACTTGTCATACATACGTGGCTGTCGGCTACTGGGTTGGAGAGCATGGATAAAGAAGGTTTTTTATCACAGCCAGTTCTACTGGACCGCGTGTGCGTCCAGCTTTCCCTAGGTCAGTACGAACACACATCCCGCTTGCCGTGGGTGAAGAAGCGGTGGGCAGGGACCTCCCTGGGGGTCCAGAGGTTAAGACTCTGTGCTTCCAGTGCAGGGGGCACCGCTTCCATCCCTGGTCGGATAAGATTCCAAACATGCTATATGGCAACCACAACAAAAAGACCAAATTTCGTGAGAATTCATTCTCCTCCAAACATAGAGTGAGTTTTGAACAGAGAAAGCTAGGTGAATGTGAAGGGTAGCCACTGTCTCCCTGTGAGCGTCGTGACAGATGCAGCTTTGGGCAGGACAGAGGTGGGCGGTGGCCGCCTTTCTGTGGGGGCCTCACGCAGACAGTGGACTGGTCTCTCCCCATCTAACCAATCCATCCATGAGCCCCGTGATGCAGGCCGACCTCCCTCCCTCATTCTTGGCATCATATGGAAATGCCAGTGTCTTAAGGGAATGTACGACAAGCTATCACCGTGTAATTTCAGTAGTGAAGATGTTGCAGCAGTTACAGCGTGCAATAATAGGTACATGGTCAAATGGGTCACGGAACTCTCCAACCACTGAAAAAACTTTCCTAAGGCTATAGAGTGATGTAGACATGTACTTAAATGAGAAATGAAAACTATGTGTCTCCAAAACTACCTTTTGTCTGGGTGATAGCATCGTGGGTGATTTTCGTGTTCTTTATACTTTCCTATATTTTCCACACTATTTATGATAGACTGGTTAGTACTTTTTTCTCTTTACCCTGAAGTCTTTCAGTGTGTATTTTCTAAGACCTAGGATATCCTCTTACACAACCACAGCAAAGTTACTGAAATCAGGAAATTTAACATTGATACAGAACCATTCGTATTCATATTCAAATTTTTATCCTATCATGCCCCCCCCCATCTANACTTTTTTCTCTTTACCCTGAAGTCTTTCAGTGTGTATTTTCTAAGACCTAGGATATCCTCTTACATAACCACAGCAAAGTTACTGAAATCAGGAAATTTAACATTGATACAGAACCATTCGTATTCATATTCAAATTTTTATCCTATCATGCCCCCCCATCTATCCAGGATCAAAGCCAGAATTTCACGGACTATATTTCTTTTTAATTAGAAATACTAAACAACTTTCTAAAAAACTTTTGTTATGTGAATCATTTTTAAAAACTCTTTATTGGATTTGTTACAATATTGCTTCCATTTTTTGTTCTGTTTTTTTTGGCCCCAAGGCATGTAGGATCTTAGCTCCCCCACCAGGGATGGAACCCCACCCACTGCATTGCAAGGCGACATCTTAACCACTGGAGCACCATGGAAGTCCCAACATTTTTCTCTTTGAATCAGAAAACATTTGGTTGTAAACAAGTGTCAGGGGAAAGGAGAGAAAATATCCTCTTAGATGCTGTCTCTGATTTTCCCTGTTCATGTCATACATACTTCTTTTTGATTACTCTCAGTGTTTCTTTTTTTTTCTTTTTTTGCTGTTGCTTTATTTGTATTATATGCTTACATAGAGTAAGTGGCAAGGGACATTGAATCCAGGTAGAATTTTTGAGGTGAAGTCGCTCAGTCGTGTCCGACTCTTTGCGACCCCGTGGACTGTAACCTACTAGGCTTCTCCGCCCATGGGATTCTCCAGGCAAGAATACTGGAGTGGATTGCCATTTCCTTCTCCAGGGGATCTTCCCGACCCAGGGATCGAACCCGGGTCTCCCGCATCAGAGGCAGATGCTTTAACCTCTGAGCCACCAGGGAAGCCCAGAATTTTTGGTGCCCACTAAATAAAATATTTATAGTGAGTGAAGGATGAAGACTGACTTATTCACTTATTCAATCACTCATTCATTCAATAACAGTTGTTGGGTACCTACCATGGTTCACACAAAACACAGGCCTTGAAATAAAATGATTTCAGTTTGTCACTTCAGAGCTCAACACGTATAGCCTCTCTCCATGTCAGCAGAGTTGTCCATTGACCACCTTTGACCAATAACTGGCTATCTGTTGCTTATGGAAACATACACATAGGCACATGCAGATACACACACACACACACACACAGGCACACAGACACACACACACACACACACCCAGACACACAGATACACACACACACACACACACACACACCCAGACACACAGATACACACACACACACACACACACACAGAGGGGTCAGGAGGGTAATAGAATGAAAGCATAAGGTCCCACAGTCTTAAGAGGATAGATTTGATTTAAATACGCAGTGAAGTCTTGACTAGGTGAGATCATATATCCTTCTAGGATCTCCATCCCATGGATCCCTAATAGGATCTCCATCAGGCTCCATCAGGCTCCATCTCCTATCAGGCTCCTCCGTCCATGGGGTCACAAAGAGTCGAACACAACTAAGTGACTTCATCTCCTCACTTTATATCCTTATATGTGCCCAGACAGAAAGATTCATACACTTTAATCAGTAGCTTCTGTGAAAGGAATGTTCTTGTTGTTTTTGAGTTACAGAGTATTATACATTTTATTTTTAGAAAACACGTGTGTTAAAACTTGGTATTAATCAAATCATCGAGGCATAATTTACTTATAATAAAATGCACAGACTTGAAGTACCATGTTTGGTGAGATGACGAATGTGTCTGCCTGTTCACCAGCACACACTTGTCGTGTGGATGTCCCCATCACCCAGTACAGGTCCATCCCGCCTTCTGGCAGTCAACACAGCCCTACTTCCTCCCCTCATCCCACTCTTATGCATCCACTGCTCTGACTCCTATCACGGTGAATATAAGGGCAGCAGGTTTTAGAATTTTATGTAAATGGAATTCTACAGTGTATATTCCTTTGCATCATTCACATAATGGTTTTGAGATTTATCTACATTATTTATGTAATTTATTTATGATTTATGTAGATTTATCTACAGTATTGAAGCACCTTTTGAATTACTGAGTGGTAATCCATACCACAATTTGTTCACTCATCTGTGATGGACGTTCAGGTTGCTTTCAGACTGGGGCTGTTATAAGTAACGCTGTTATGCACATCCACGTACATTTCTTTCTTCATTTTTGGCGGCACTGGGTCTTCATGCTGCAAACGGGCTTTTCTCTAGTGTGGCGCATGGACTTCTCTTTGCAGTGGCTTCCCTTCGTGCGAAACACGGGCTCCGGCATGCACGGGTTTCAGTGATTGTAGTATGTGGGCTCAGTACTAGTGACTCCTGGGGTTAGTTGTTCCACAGCATGAGGAGTCTTCCCAGACCAGGAATCAAACCCGCATGCCCTGCACTGGCAGGCGATTCTGAACCACTGGACCACCTGGGGGGAGTCTCCACACACATTTGTTGAGGTAGATACATGTTTTCATTTCTCTGGGATGCATACCCAGAAGTTCAATGACTAAACCATGGGATAGGTAAACATTTAACTATATAAGAAGCTACCAAATTACTTTCCAAAGCAGCTGCGGCGGCATTTTACTTACCGGCTGTCAGGGTCTAAGAGTTTCCGTTTCTCTGCATCCTTATCAGCATTGGATTTGTCAATCTTTTTCCTTTTACCAGTTCTCGTGAGGGTATGGGGCTTCCCAGGTGGCACAGTGGCAAAGAACCCGCTTGCCAAAACAGGAGGCACAAGAGATGCAGTTTCCATCCCTGGGTCAGGAAGATCCCCTGGAGTAGGAAATGGCAACTGACTCCAAAATTCTTGCCTGGAAGATTCCATGGACAGAGGGGCCTGGGGGGCTGCAGTCCGTGGGGTCGCACAGAGTTGGGCGCGACTGAGCAGGGGTTATTCTTCGCTGCTCAGGCTTCTGAGCAGGGGCCCTCTCCTGCTGTGGAGCGCAGGCTCTAGGATGTGGGCTCAGCGGCTGTGTTGAAGCCACGCGTTCCAGGAAACACTCAGTCGGAAGGACGACGGAGATGGTGGAGTGCAGCTCATACACCGGCGGGCCCGAGGCAGTCTCCTCTTAGCCAAGGACCCCGACCCGTTTTTGTGAAAACCTTATATACCCTAAGTGTACGTGCTCAAACCCACCTCCCCAGATTCCTTGAAACTAGTCTGGACAAGCTAAAAGAGAGATACGATCAAAGTTAACCCATGATTCATGTGTCACAAGACTAGATAAAAAGTAGATATTTATCAATAGGCCTGTGGTCATATCCCGATAAACATAATGGAATTTACCACTTTGTTTTGTTACAGAGATAATTAGCATATTCTTTTAGGCAACGGAGAGTCCAAGTCCAAGTCCTGAGGCCCTTTTCCCCGGGGGTCTGGTTTTCCATTGGTGTGCCGCTTCTATAGACACCGGGCGCAAAGTTCAGAGTCCCCTGGGAGGGTGACTGTGTGTGTAGCCTAATGCTCACAGCCTGGCCTAAGACGGAGTCCAGCTCTGTCTGTTTCCTCCTTCACTTGTGGCTCACGGGCTGAGTTGCCACACAGCAGGTGGAATCTTCCCCGACCAGGGATCGAACCCTCGTCTCCTGAGTTGGCGGGAGGACTCTTAACCCTTGGCTCAGAAGGGAAGTCCTATATATTTTTAACGTGTAAGCTGCTTTTCCATTTCAATATAGATTGAGTGGCTCCGTCATGCAGAGGTGTAGTCTGGGGTGTTTGGTGGTTGGGCTGGTGTTCGGAATGTATGCAGGCAGGGGTGGGTGAGCAGGGTTGACCTGGTGTTGCCCGGACGAGCGGCGTGCGCTGCAGCATGCCCCCTGCTGAACGCCTGGTGCTGAGGGTCCTCAGACAGTCCGCCAGCGCAGGCTCCCTGCCTGGCTGTCTGAAACGCGGTGGTCTCATCCCTTCACGCTTCGCTCCCTTCTCTAAATCCTGCAAGTACCGGCGGAGAGGACCCAGGCTTTGAGGCAGAGCCTGGTGATGGCTGTCTGGGCGGAACCTTCCTGCAGGGCTGCAGGCCAGCCCTGGGCGGCCAGTGGCTCTTTCTGCGGGGCCACAGGAGCGTGGGAGTGAGTGGGGATATGCTTAAACTCTGCTCTACGGCAAACTGGTGCTGGTGAGTTTGTATGTCCTGATTAGTTGAGTCCCTTGCGCGGTAAGGAGATCCAACCAGTCTGTCCTAAAGGAAATCAGTCCTGAATATTCATTGGAANGCTCTTTCTGCGGGGCCACAGGAGCGTGGGAGTGAGTGGGGATATGCTTAAACTCTGCTCTACGGCAAACTGGTGCTGGTGAGTTTGTATGTCCTGGTTAGTTGAGTCCCTTGCGCGGTAAGGAGATCCAACCAGTCTGTCCTAAAGGAAATCAGTCCTGAATATTCATTGGAAGGACTGATGCTGAAGCTGAAACTCCAATACTTTGGCCACCTGATGCAAAGAGCTGACTCATTTGAAAAGACCCTGATGCTGAGCAAGATTGAAAGTGGGAGGAGAAGGGGATGACAGAGGATGAGATGGTTGGATGGTATCACCAACTCAATGGACATGGGTTTGAGTAAGCTCCGGGAGTTGGTGATGGACAGGGAGGCCTGGTGTGCTGCAGTCCATGGGGTCGCAAAGAGTCGGACATGGCTGAGTGACTGAACTAGACAGATAGCAAACCATTCTTGGTAAGACTCTAAGTCCTGTTTAATTGCTTTAGTTACCTTACTCATGCTTATTAAAGTACTCACTGATTTTATTTAGAGAGGAAGAATGGTCCAGAGAAAGAGAGAATGCAGAACTCGAAGTCAAAGTCTTGGGTTGGAATATCAGTTCTTTCATTTGACCCATGTGTACCCACAAATAATAATCAAGTGACACTCAGGGTTGTTGGGAGCATCAAGTAAGAGCACTCTGTGAACTGTGTTATTCAAATGACATTTGAAGTATCTTTCCTTCGATAGCCCCAAAATTGCTGATACTCAGATCTGAGTCATTTTAAATAGGCTCTGTTGAAATCAAGGGCATAATGGCTTGTCGTCGCTTAGGGATTCACTCTCTTTAAAAGCTCATCAGCAAACGTTTGCTTGCTGAATGATTCCCCTGTAGCCTTGAAATACATTAAAGTTTTTTTTACAGAAGGATGGTTTCTAAAGACCTAGGTCATTGTCAATTTGTCATTTGTTAAGGGTCAATGCTTTTGCTGAGGAAGCAGTCAAAATACTAAGGAGATAAAGGACTGGAAATTGTGTACCATTATTTATGACATGTAAACAAAAAACCGAAACCTTTCCCCAAAGGCTACAGGAATACGTTACTTCAAGTACTATAAAATACACATGATTCCATTTTTCCCTGGTATGAGCTAATTTCAATAAATATTTTGTTGATAACCATTTTTCCTCAACTATAATAGTGATGCAAACTCATAATAGAAAACTGAAAATACACGTTTAAGGTTGAGACAGAAATCCACTCATCTACAATCTTTCACTCCAGGGGGAACTTCTAACATTTTAATGAGTATTTTCCAATCATTTGTATACATGTATGTCTATATTTTAAAAAAATTTATAAACTATTTTTATATAATTTTGTATGTTGCTTTTTTCCCCAGTTAATAGCATAAACAATGGAGAAGGAAATGGCAACCCACTCCAGTGTTCTTGCCTGGAGAATCCCAGAGATGGGGGAGCCTGGTGGGCTACTGTCTATGGGGTCACACAGAGTCGGACACGACTGAAGCGACTTAGCAGCAGCAGCAGCAGCAGCATAAACAAATGCTGAGGTCAATTAATATTCTCAGAAAAAAATAATTTTGAAGTCTGCCTGGTGTTTTATCCAAGCTTACCATATTTAAAAATATTTATATATTTTTCCAAATTTTTCTTAAGTTTAATCTATTTAAATTAAATTTTATCTACTTAAATTTGTAAATGTTAAATTTGAGTTGCTGAAATAATTCTGAATTCTGTATAGGGGAAGGAAAGTAAAATACATAAAATTGACACACGTGAATTTTAAAGGTGCACCATGCATTCTCAAAGTGAAAGTGAAAGTGAAGTCACTCAGTCGTGTCCGACTCTTTGTGACCTCATGGACCGTAGCCTACGAAGCTCCTCTGTCCATGGGATTCTCCAGGCAAGAATACTGGAGTGGGGTGCCATTTCCTTCTCCAGGGGATCTTCCCGACCCAGGGATTGAACCCGGGTTTCCCGCATTGGAGGCAGATGCTTTACCCTCTGAGCCACCGGGAAGCCCACAGCATCCTCAGAGGCTTCCCTGCTGGCTCAGTTGGTAAAGAATCCACCTGCAATGCAGGAGCCCCTGGTTCAATTCCTGGGTCAGGAAGATCCACTGGAAAAGGGAAACCCACTCCAGTACTCTGGCCTGGAGAATTCCACGGACTATATATTCCATGGGGTTGCAAAGAGTTGGACACGACTGAGCGAATTTGACTTCACTTCATGCATTCTCAACAGGGATGATAGCACCCCAAAGGAGTAAAAATTGATTTTGTTAGTGAAAAACCTGCCTTTTTTATGGATAAAGCATAGATTATGTTACGTATAGAGATATACAATATAACTGTAGTATTAAAATTCATGAGAGAGGGGGCAATTAGGGGAAAAATTATCTAAAAGGGTTTATAGAGGGGTAATAATGGAATCAAGATTGCCGAGAGAAATATCAATAACCTCAGATATGCAGATGACACCACCCTTATGGCAGAAAGTGAAGAGGAGCTAAAAAGCCTCTTGATGAAAGTGAAAGAGGAGAGTGAAAAAGTTGGCTTAAAGCTCAACATTCAGAAAACGAAGATCATGGCATCCGGTCCCATCACTCCATAGGAAATAGATGGAGAAACAGTGGAAACAGTGTCAGACTTTATTTTTTGAACTGAACTGAACTGAACTGAACTGAATAATGAAAAAATAGGTGGAGAAACACTGTTAGGGGGACAACTTTGAAAACAGGCTGAGATAATCTAGTCGAGAATCGAATTCTGCAGCCAATGCGATTACTTTAAACCTAAGCTCAGATCAAAGAAATCCATTTCCTTTCTAACATGGAGAGTCTTCTGATGTGGAACCGTGAGCTCTATCTGATTTTAGGCTGTCATTTCTTTTTGAGCACAGGAGGCAGAGGACAGAAAACATGCAAATTAAGGTTGAAATTCCGTGTCTCAGTTATGTTACACAGCATCACTATACCATGAAGCTAATCACTGTCAAAGAGAAGATGCATTTCTTCCACCTTAAAAAACCCAGAATTAATCATTTACCACTTAAAAGAAAATATCAGTTTTTTCTTTGCATTTTAATTTGACAAACTTCAGTGGTTTTCCAAGAGTACGAATTTTCTCATGCACAAGTCTAATAATTGAAAAGACGTCATTACCACAAGAACAAAAATGATAGCAAGATCCATTGACTTAGGATTTTTTTTTATAGCAGCCTTTTTAAGATATAATTCAATATGATAAAATTTGCTCCAGAACGTACTCTCTGACTCAATAACAAAAAGTTCAATGACTCCATCCGCTCAAACTCCTTACAGCAAAATGCAGAAATTTAATGACTGTGGGTGCAGTTTTCTCCTGAGGAAGAGCATATTCCTATTGTTTAACAGACTGGATATTATGCCCGTGTGGTCAGCTCACTGTCTGACTTTGCAGGGACGCATTGTGGTTACTATAGAGATGTCCTACTTTCATCAATCATCCTTTCTGCTAATCTCAACTCCAGCCCCTAGAAATGGGTATGTCAATAGGTGTTATTGGATTTTACCAAAAAAATGAATAAATAAAATGAGTAAGGCAATGGCACCCCACTCCAGTACTCTTTCCTGGAAAATCCCATGGAGGGAGGAGCTTGGTGGGCTGCAGTCCATGGGGTCGCTAAGAGTTGGACACGACTAAGCAACTTCACTTTCATTTTTCCTTTCATGCATTGGAGAAGGAAATGGCAACCACTCCAGTGTTCTTGCCTGGAGAATCCCAGGGACAGGGGGGGGGGGGGGGGGCCTGGTGGGCTGCCGTCTACGGGGTCGCACAGAGTCGGACACGACTGAGTGACTTCCCTTTCACTTTTCCTTTCATGCACTGGAGAAGGAAATGGCCACCCACTCCAGTGTTCTTGCCTGGAGAATCCCAGGGACGGAGGAGCCTGGGAGGCTGCCATCTATGGGGTCACACAGAGTCGGACACTACTGAAGCGATGCAGCAGCAGCAGTAGCAGCAGCAGGTCTTGTTAGCTTTTCATTTGACACCTGTATTTAGGCAAATTATTGCATGTGGTCACCTAATTGTTAGTCACGGCAGGACTAAAATGACAAAACTTATTTGAAGTATATTCTACTAGAAGCTATTAAGTTTCAGTTTTCAGCCTCCAACAGCATTTTGCAGAACAGTCATGGCGCACTTCTGCTGCTGCTGCTGCTAAGTCGCATCAGTCGTGTCCGACTCTGTGCGACCCCATAGATGGCAGCCCACCAGGCTCCCCCATCCCTGGGATTCTCCAGGCAAGAACACTGGAGTGGGTTGCCATTTCCTTCTCCAGGCGCACTTCTAGTACATCGGAACTAATCTGTAGCAAAACTGACTTCACTTCCAGATAAAGGTAACTTTTATTTAGTCCTTTTGCTGAACAAGTGGTGATAGCAAATGAATGAAAAAGTCCAAAAGGAAATGCAAAGTTTAAGAAGTAGTTCTTGCTTTAAGGAGTTAAGAGTCTAATTGGTCGATTTCTCTTACCTGTAGAGAAATTAGGCTAGTCCCACTAATAAGACTTTATTTTGGCAGAGACATAAAAAGAAATATAATTTAAAATGGGAATATGACTGGAAAGGGGGAAAGTCAGAAATAATTTAAGGTTATTTGTTATTACTGGTAATTTACATCATTATAGAAGTCCAAGACAATGTAATAAGATAAGAAAAAAGATAGAAATGTACCTATCTTTGAATATGGAAATCAGTCCTGAATATTCATTGGAAGGACTGATGCTGAAACTGAAACTCCAATACTTTGGCCACCTGATGCAAAGAGCTGACTCATTTGAAAAGACCCTGATGCTAGGAAAGACTGAAGGTGGGAGGAGAAGAGGACGACAGAGGATGAGATGGTAGGGTGGCGTCACTGACTCAATGGACATGACTTTGGGTGAACTCCAGGAGTTGGTGATGGACAGGGAGGCCTGCCGTGCTGCAGTCCATAGGGTGGCAAAGAGTTGGACATGACTGAGTGACTGAACTGAACTGAACTTGAATATGGATAGAAAAATGATCTGAGAGAGTACATGCTAGACTATGAAAAGTGGTTGTTTTGAGAAGTGGATCCATGAAGTGAAGAGGAGGTCGACCTTTATTTGTTTTCCTCTCTATGTTTCAGGATAGATTGAATTATCTATTTTACCACAAATATACATTAAAAGGTTGCATTTTAAGTTTAAAAAGTTAAGGAATTGACAAAATCATGAAAAAGGATTTACCACAAGCCAGAAAGAAAGAGAAACTAAATCAGTTATCAAAACAGAAGTCACATCAAGAGGATGGAGTCATAGGTTTGGAGAGCTGGTGAGGTGAGAGTATGAAGCGGTGGATAAAACAGACACGTGGAGAGAGCGACTGGGGAGCCGTCTATGACAGTGAGGTTTCATGTACATCATGAAATGTGGTGTACCCATGGGATTAGGGTTAGGGATTAACAATAAAACACTATTTTTCTTTCCTGGAACCATTTGAAAGTAAAGCTGCAGACATCACGACACTTCACCTTTCAATGTTTCAGCGAGGTTATAATCCACAATAACGGTCAAATCATAGTGATAGCTACAGGTTTTATATTTCTAACTGTGTGCCTGGCCCTGGGCTGAATGCTTTGCATTCATCAGCTTATTAATCCTTAAAATAACCTTTTGTGGAAGGTTTCTCCTTTTTGTTGAGGAAGACTAAGATGAGATTCAAGCCTATCCCCAGTTGACTTCCTATTCCATGGTTGAATATAAGATGGACTGTAGTTAAAGGCCAAGATGAATGAAATGACATTCAGTTTCCACTGAATTTCAGAGGAGGGTACGATCATAGCAGACCAGAGTGGTTTAGAAACATCTCCCAGAAATGAATACCTTTGACCTAGACTGACAGGAAGTTTTCTTTTTTTCACTATTGTTAGGGAGATACGTCCTAACAGCACTGACATTTGTGAATCCATTTTCCCTTTTTATTTCCAAAAGCAAAATTAACTGTATATAAACACTTACTTTTCATCGACTTTTCCTTATACATAACTGCAATATCATACCCTGAAATAAAGGGTATTACAACATATATGAAATTTATCTTACTTTGATGGCATGAAGTATTTCCATGGTGGAAAATAATAGATTACTGTAAAGGACATTTCTGTGAGTAGCTGTATAGAGAATTTTTAAATCATAGCTGTCATAGCAGGGCTATCTCTAATGTATATAGAGATGCTTGTATGTGTGCAAATATATCATCCAGAATGCACAAGATCAAACGTGTGAAGCTAAACAGCTCATAACTGAACAAAACAAGAGTGAGGTTGCGCTAAAACAGCTGTGCTCTTTATATCTCCCATTGCAGCAACATTTAAAGCAGGATTAGTTCAGAAAATTTGAGTCAGAAGTGAGGAATGAGTAATACCGTGCTTTGGACTTCATGAATGTTTTACCGCTGAAGGGACATTATCTAGCGTTTTTCAGCAAGGCAATAGGTTACTGCCTCATTCTTAGATTTCTAACCAGCTTATTTGGAAAAAGTTGAATATAATTTGAAGATTGGTATTGACAATCTAAGATTGGTATTGGCAAGGTATTGGCATCCTCTGAACTTAGCACTGAGTTTTATTTAAATGTTCTAATTTAATGAACAATTTCTTTAATCTCATTTTTACCTCGGTGGGAATGATTTCTGGGGGCTGAATGTCAAACAATAACCTTCCAATAGATCAACAACTTTTTTAGGAAATAAAAAACAAGGTTAGATTGACTCACTCAAAGTCAAAATACACATGAAAATGTATTAGTGTCTTGACATTTTAACTTTCTTTGTGGATTTAAAAACTCTATCATGATGAAAAGGTCAATGAAAAACATTCATGAGACCCATGATGGGGATGGATTTCATGTCTCTTAATTTGTACATTCCGGTGGGATTTGGAAGTCTCTAAATTTCATTCCACTGTATATTCCATACCCTCACTCACAGATTTCTCCCATTGAGTGTAACATTTTTTGACTCCTATTGTGAATGAGCCAGAAACTTTTCTAAACGGCCTAGGATAAGGGTTGAGGGTCCCTATTTTAAGCCAGTGGGGCCATGCTATTTTTAGCTCCTCAGCCACTTTTTATGGAGCATCAACTGTGGTTCCAACACTGAAACTGGAAAAGTGAGCACAGCTTATCTATTTTCCCCCATATAACTCGTAGATCTTACGAATGAACCTTGCTTTTCCATTGACAGATGCACTCTAGTACAGTGATCCTGGCATACACTTAACAACGGAAAGAACAATCAGAACCTTTCCCGAGGGAGCCCACTTTTACCCTGCCAGAAGACAGCAAGGTTTTCTGCCTTGGGGTAAGAGACATACTCTGAACGGATTAAGGGGCATGCCATTTTGTTACAGGGGGGATTAAATACCCAAAGACATATGTTTTTAGAGTAAAGGTAAGCGCATAACACAAGGCTTGTGAAGGTTAACGTGAAACGGGGGAGGAGGAGGGCGCTCTGGCCTTAGGAAGCAGCCAGCAAGGCGCCAGTGAATTATCTTTTTCTCTTCCTTATTGGTTCAAGATATGACTCATGTTATCAGTATGGTCTGAGCATGGGGTCAAGAATAAAGATAAGATTTTTGAAATATACTTTTGGGAAAATCTGAGAAAATTGTCCCTAGTTTGCTTCCCTAATCACATCAGAACCTCCTCTTTAAAACAAATACTGAACTTTAATGATACATGAAGGAAAATGTATGATTCGGCTAGTTTTTCAATGGTACCAAGATAAGGCGATGATTGAACTTGTTATAGCCGACGTATTATAGCTTGCTGTCTTGGCATCTGGAAGGGAGCCGCTGGAGGAGAGTTATGAGCTGTTGGTACAATTCCAGTCATCGATTTTGTCAGTAATTTATTCAAAGACATAAAGTTATCCCTTTTCTAGTGAGAGAGTGGCACACGTTACAAAACCGAGACAGGACCAGCTAACATGACACATAACAGAATTAAGCTAGGACTTTGCAGGAGAAATGCAAATTTCTGGTCTCAGGTTCAAAAACGTACTGTACACTCAGAGAGTGAAGATGGCCTTAAGAGATGTTAAGAGAAACACAACAGTTCGGAGGGGAGTTATTATGCAGATGAAGGTTCTGAAACAGTATTTTATATCCTTTCAGTTTTTACTCTTTCGTTTATTTACTTATGTATGCAATTATATGGCAAAAGTAACAAAATTCTTGGCCCTCAAAGGCTTGCATTCTAATTGGCAATTAGATAATTACTGGTAATTACTGGTAATTGCTGAACAAGGTGGTGACCGGTAAAGGAGAGGGCTGGGCAGGTCTGCAGAAGCAGAGACGGGAACAGCTCTGCGTTCCCTTCACGGAGGAGCTGAGCTTTAAACTGGATGTTGAGATTAAATAGGAGTTCACGAGAAAGACAGAGCAGGCAGAGCAGGGAGGGGGGACAATGTGAATGAAGACAGGAGGCTGTTTTGGGCATAGAGTGCAGGTGAGATGTGGTGGGAGTTCAGGCCCAAAGCTCAGACAGGAGCCCACCTTGACAGGTCTTTTGTGCTGTTAGAGACTAGGGTCTTGGACTCAAACAAGTGCCAGTGGGGTGGAGAGTGACTCGTAGACGGTGGGGTTTTCTTTTTCGTCACTGTATCAATTTTTGGCTGCACGGAGTCTTCCCTGTTGCGGGCTTTCCCTAGCTGTGGCGAGCAGGGCCTGCTCTCCGCTGTGTGGGCCTCTCGCTGCGGAGGCCTCTTCTGTTGCAGAGCGCAGGCTGTGGGGGGCACGGGCTTCAGCAGCCGTGGTGCCTGGGCTCAGTTGCTCCGAGGCGTGTGTGATCTTCCCGGAGCAGGGGTCGAACCTGTGTCTTCTGTATCGGCAGGCAGATTCTTAGCCACTGGACCACCAGGGATGTCTCAGGTTTGTGTTTTAAAAAGATGATTCTGGCCTTTAATATCTTGGCTTTGGGGAGGGCAGTTGAGAGCCTGTTAGAGGCAACACCATAAGGCTAAGATCTGAACTAAGTCCAGGAGTAATAGAGGAAAGGACACAGGAGAGATACTAGGAAATACTTAAAAGAATCCTATGAGATACAGCCAAAGTGAGCGTGTTTAACCTGGAGGAGATAATAAAATGAGCGGGTGTCTTCTGGTTCCTGAAGGACCGTGGTACCTGGCATTGACTAGGATCAGTGGGTGGAGGTCGTGCGTAACAGTGGAAGCTATCCAACAACGGAAAGGGGTTCCTCTGTAGGCAGTGAGTTCTCTGCCCTTGGAGGTATGCAAGCAAAGCCAAGTCACCACCTGTCAGACATGCTGCAGTAAGGACATCTCCAACTCTGGGAGACAGGTTACACCATATAATCCCTACTGTCTCTTTGAAGTCTGAAATTCCATGCTTCTTTGATCTCAATAGAAACTCAAGCCATCTAAATGAGCTCCAAGGGACACAGATTTGTATCCTTCCTAAAGGAACTCTTGAAGCTCCCCTCCAAAATAGAAAAAGGGAAAACAAATTGGCTTTGAAGCCAAACAAAAACAAACTGACTCCTCAGTTCAGTTCAGTCGCTCAGTCGTGTCCAACTCTTTGCGACCCCATGAATCGCAGCACGCCAGGCCTCCCTGTCCATCACCAACTCCCGGAGTTCACGCAGACTCGCTTCCATCGAGTCTGTGATACCATCCAGCCATCTCATCCTCAGTTGTCCCCTTCTCCTCCTGCCCCCAATCCCTCCCAGCATCAAAGTCTTTTCAAGTGAGTCAACTCTTCCCATGAGGTGGCCAAAGTACTGGAGTTTCAGCTTTAGCATCAGTCCTTCCAAAGAAATCCCAGGGCTGATCTCCTTCAGAATGGACTGGTTGGATCTCCTTGCAGTCCAAGGGACTCTCAAGAGTCTTCTCCAACACCACAGTTCAAAAGCATCAATTCTTCGGGGCTCAGCTTTCTTCACAGTCCAACTCTCACATCCATACATGACCACAGGAAAAACCATAGCCTTGACTAGACGGACCTTAGTCGGCAAAGAAATGTCTCTGCTTTTGAATATGCTGTCTAGGTTGGTCATAACTTTCCTTCCAAGGAGTAAGCATCTTTTAATTTCATGGCTGGAATCACCATCTGCAGTGATTTTGGAGCCCCAAAAAATAAAGTCTGACACTGTTTCCACTGTTTCCCCATCTATTTCCCATGAAGTGATGGGACCGGATGCCATGATCTTCGTTTTCTGAATGTTGAGCTTTAAGCCAACCTTTTCACTCTCCTCTTTCACTTTCATCAAGAGGCCTTTTAGTTCCTCTTCACTTTC
>SJYT01022897.1:0-90579 GCA_006410635.1 Cephalophus harveyi
ATAAATGGTTTATTCTTTCTAACTCCATATAAGCTTTTCCAGCAAAGATTGTAATAACATAGTTATGTTCTCATTTTTCTATGGATATAAGTAAATTTATATTTAAAAATACCAAAAAGAATATATATATATATGTATGTAGACACACTAATTATAGAGGACCCTTAGGGTGTCTGAGCCCAGCCATCTGAATCTTTAGTACTGTGGTGCCAGGCTGTCTCCAGGCCTCGGGTGTTGTCTTTTGTGCTGAGTGGGGATGTCAGTGCTGCCTGTAGTCATGATCCTTTCACCGTGGATTCTGAACATTCACCTCACCATGTTTACAGAGAACTGTTTTGTACATAGACTTTTCAGGCACGTGCTCTGCACCGACCCTGCGTGGCTCTTGTCCGTGTTAGCTGTCACTTGTGTGCACTAACGTCTGTTGAAGTTATCTGTGGCTGTTTCCTTGTGAGATAGTTTTCTCCTCTCCTTCAGTAATGTGTCTCCAGTACCCCGTGTTTCGAGTTCTATTATCCTGAAGTCCCCTTGTTTTAATAGTGCCTCCCCAAAGACCTCACCCTGGACAGAGGTCGGTCCTGTATGCTCCAGCGCAGGTGACATCCACATTGCTAACTGCCACTTTCCAGTCTGTTTTTCTCGATTAAGGAAGACATTTTGTAATTGCGTCTCCATGGGCTGTGAGACTGTGTGAAGCTGTTTGTGTAGTCTCCTTGTGGGTGCTGTGTTCTCAGCACCGCCTTGCTTTGAACACTGGTAATTCCAGGTGCTGCGCTCGGCAGAGGGGTCTCGCCAAAGCGCATGTGTGTGCGTGTGTGAGTGTGTGTGTCCTTTGTGTGGCCAGGCGTGGCTGCCTCGCTCGTGTGACTAGTTACAACGCTTCCAAACTGGAACTCTACATTTTGTATCTTACTTTTAAAGCTCCTATAAGTAAAATAACTATTGGCTTTATTAAAATATACCTTTAATAATTTTTGGATCTCTGTCTAAAATGAACTGCAGCAGATAATCATGCCAGAAGCCCTGTCTGATTCATTACTTTGAAAAGCTGCACATGAATAGGATTTTAGGTCAGCCTGTCCTCTGATTCTGAGCCCTTGCAAGGGCTTGTAATACCTTGTAATACCTCTGGGGGTATTAGGATAAGCCAGGGCAGGGGGGTGCTGGTGTACAGAAAGTGGGACAACCTGCCACATCTCTCCTGTTGGCTTCCCAGAGGCAAAGCTGAAAGGGCGTCTGTGTGGTCGGAGCCACTGTTGTGGTGAAGGAGGCCACCTGAAGAATGCAGACTCTCCTCGGGTTGTGGTCTGCCAACACACACATTCCACCCAGTGTGGGCACTTGTGAGCTGCCCAGCCAGCCTTTCCAAGAGGCAGACGCAGGGATGAGGTCTCCCCTAACTCCGCCAGACACCCGCCATGTGGCAGACCCTCCCTCATAGGTACAAGGAGGACTCGTTGCACTGGATGGAGCCATCCTGCTGTGGAGAAGGAAAGATTGTACAGTGGGAACCACAAAAGGAGTGGGGAGTTACAGGGGAGTTTCAGCTCATTTTCACTTACAGCAAGACAGCATTTGGTTGAAACTTTTTCCATGAACTTAAGAAAATGGAGTAAATGAGTATAAATATATAACCTACCAGTACAAGTACCACTCTAGCTTCTTTCTGCTGAGACTCCCAGAAGCTGAGCATGGGCACATTAAATACACCTCAGGACAAGGTTACTTAGTAACAGCCATGTTGTATGAGTATTGCTAATGAAGACACTGAAAGTTCATATTAAAATGCTAGCCAGAACATTTTATAAATGTTAAACATTTATAAAATGTAACCATTTATAAATTATATAAAATGTGAACACATTGTATTCATATGTGTTCCTATTTAACGTTAGTACCCAGTGCTGTTCTCCAGGCAAGAATACTGGAATGGGGTTGCTGTGCCCTCCTCCAAGGAATTTCCTGACCTAGGATTTGAATCTGAGTCTCTTACATCTCCTGCATTGGCAGGTGGGTTCTTTACCACTCGCACCACCTGGGAAGCCCATATTCTTGCCTGGAGAATCCCATAGACAGAGAAGCCTGGAGGTCTACAGAGGGTCGCAGAGTCAGACACAACTGAAGTGACTTAGCACACATGCACTCACACACATGGTCCTGTTCACTGAATTCTAATTGACAACAGTGGTGGAGACGGGAGTCCTGTAAACCCAGCTCCGTCCTGAATGGATGGTCATGGAAGCAGACAGATGTTCACCAGAGCCTCAAGATAGTCCCCGGGGGCTTTGACTCAGCTGAGAAATGGAGGAGGACACACAGGCAGGTCCGTATGAGGCTGGTGACCCTCCTTTTCCATCTGGGGTTCCTGGGAAAGTGGGCATCCAGCTCTGGGAGTGTAGCTGAAACTCATACATCCCAGCCATGGTTCTGGGAAAGGACAGCCCACTGTGTGATCCTTCTCATGATCTGCTTCCTGATGTGGATTCAAGAATAAACCCTGCCAAAGGTCAGCTCCTTGATTCCCAAAAAGACATGTATGTGGACAAGTGACTGTCAGGGTCTCAACCACATGTGCCTGGGAGTCTGAGGAACCTCTGGGGCCAGGCTCTTGGAAGTAACACAAACAGATGGCCTTAGGATCCACAGGGGTTGGCTGGCTGGGCCCAGGCCTCTGCTTGTCTGTGAGGGGTCCTGTATGTGGGCCTAGGTGAGGAGGAAGGATTGTTTCCCGAGTGTCACGTTCATTTCAACATTGACTACTGTCACGCTCCTTGCTAGGATAGGAGCCAGGCTGTATAAAAAATGAAGTCTCTGCCCATAAACTCCAGAGAAGGCAATGGTACCCCACTCCAGTACTCTTGCCTGGAAAATCCCATGGACGGAGCCTGGTAGGCTGCAGTCCATGGGGTCGGCAAGAGTCGCACACAACTGAGCGACTTCACTTTCACTTTTCACTTTCATGCATTGGAGAAGGAAATGGCAACTCACTCCAGTGTTCTTGCCTAGAGAATCCCAGGGATGGGGGAGCCTGGTGGGCTGCCATCTATGGGGTCGCACAGAGTCGGACATGACTGAAGCGACTTAGAAGCAGCAGCAGCAACCAGTATTCTTGCCTGGAGAATCCCAGGGACGGTGGAGCCTGGTGGGCTGCTGTCTATGGGGTCGCACAGAGTCGGACACGACTGAAGCGATTTAGCAGCAGCAGCAGCCCATAAACTCAAGTCTTTTAGGGAAGACAAGTCCTCTTTCCCATTCTTGGTAAGAGATACATATTCAAGCACTCTGCTCAGGCAGAAATCCTAGAAGACATTTTTCATCTTTTTTACTCTCTTTCACTTAATTAGCAAGTCCTACAAGCGCTACTGTGGTGTTCCCTGGTAGTTCAGCTCATAAAGAGTTCACCTTAGACAGTAAAGAATCTGCCTGCAATGCAGGAGACCCCGGTTCAATTCCTGGATAGGGCAGATTCCCCTGGAGTAGGGCATGGCAACCCACTCCAGTATTCTTGCCTGGAGGGCTACAGTCTATAGGGTCACAAAGTCGGAGACGACTGAGCGACTAAGCACAGCACAGCACAAGTGCTTCTGCAAGCATATTTCAATTCCAGCAAGTTCTTATATCTCCACTGCCATCAATCTGGTCCTCCCCATCTCCTGCCTTTCCTTCTCAGGCCTAACGTCTCCTGGACACCCCTGCTACCTCGAGGAAGTCTACCTACGGTGCCCACGTGCCTGGGCCTTTCCATCAGTTCAGAGCTCAGCCTCTGCCCGGCCTTGTTTAGTACTCCGCCATAATGTGTGTTTGCACATGTCCCTCTCGCCAGAATCAAAGCCTCAGTAGAGCAAGGAGTAAGTCTTGGTCATGGCCACAAGTGCAGGGCGCAGAACACCGCGAAGCAACTCCAGATAATACAAACGCAATGAGGTGCCGCTAAGGCCAGAGGCAAATTCTAATACAAAACCAAAACACAGAACTAGACTTGAATCGGTTTTCACATCGGTCTAAAAGAATACACAATGACCAGGGTTTGTACTAGAGCCGCAAGGAAGGGCTGTTTAGCTCTTTACCAAGTACAGAGTTTTCTCTTAGGGTGAAAACCTCCGCCCATGTGCGGAGAGGAAATATTTTTTAAAGACGTAACTGGATTCACCAGGAAAATCTGGCGACATCCCAAAGCGACAGAGCTCAGCTGAGCAGGCAAGCACCGCGAGCACGGAACACGAGCTCCGAGCCTCCTGGGATCGCAGACTCAGCCATCCGGGTTTCTCTTAGCCTGCGCACGCGCAGTCTGCCCCGACCCGGAGTCTGCGCACTTTTGCGCAGATGTCCATCTCAGACGTGCGGGCAGAGGCGTCTGCAACTTCGCCGGTCTTGAGCCGGCGGCTGTCTGAGCGCGGGGACATGCGCACAAGTGCACCCCCGGACGTGCAAGCCCACACGCAGACGTGTGCACACCCCCGCCCGCTCACTACCAGCACTGGTTCCGCCTTCCCTGTGCTTAGACGCGTGCGCAGCGCCCCTCTGGAGAGTGTGGCGGGTGCTAGGGGATTCGCGGAGTTCCGGAGAACCGCGACTCCTCACCCTTTGCAGGTCACCGTGACTCAGCATCCTCGGTGGGTGCGCCGCCTCGGAGCAGCTCGCGAAAATCCATCGGCGTGTATCGCCCCACACCCGACCTCCTTCACACTCGAGCCCCAGAACTGCTGCTACCCTGTCCCGGAACCTCCCTTTGTCCTTGTCCTGGTGATCTCCTGATCTCCATGCCCTGCCTGACTCCTGTCCTACGGCCCTGAATTGAGGCCTGACTTAGGTCCATCCTTCAATCCACCCCTCTCTCTCGGTTCATAGCATTTTGCAGAGGGCACTTGAAAGTGCCTGGCACTGGAGCGGTCTATTGAACTTTGAGAGCCAGGTTTTCTTTGGATGGTGGTTGTCACCCCCGGGTCTGGATGCATAGAACCCTCTGAGAGAGCCACTTCTGAACACTGGTACTGTGCGGTTTGCAGACAGGGCTTGGCTCAGCATGTGGAGCCGCTTGTGAGGATAGTGGTAGAAAACAGGTTTAACTTTTTTCTGTATATGGTTTAGTCACTAAGTCGCGTCCGACTCTTACCCCATGGGCTGTAGTCCACCAGGCTTCTCCGTCCATGGGATTCTTCAGGCATGAATACTGGAGTGGGTTGCCATTTCCTTCTCCGGGGGATCTTCCCGACCCAGGAATCAAACCCAGGTCTCCTGCATTGCAGGCAGATTCTTTGCCGACTGAGTTATGAGGGAAGCCACTTTATCAATATAAATAAAAAATTACCTTAATATTTTTCCAAACTGCAGACCTCACCTTACTCCCCAAGGTTGATTAGAGAGGCTATCTCCACACCCCAGTGTCTGATCGTTGCAGACGCTGCACCTCTCCTGGTAAGAATCTCCCTACTGCCCTACTCAGATGCTCAGATCCAGTCCAAGGGGAGCAGTGTTGATCCAGTGTTTGTATTCTCCTACCTCTCGCCTTTGCCTATGCTGCTGTCCTTGCCTTTGGAAATGTCATTCTTGGCCATTTCCTCTTGTAAATCTGATTCTGTCAATCAGATTTATAGGCTTAATTGATGTTCAAATAGAAGGTGGGGGAGGGGTGATGGAGAGGGACTGAAAGAATTGCCTGCTGCTTCTCCTTCCCGGTACCCCTTTCCCAAGGTTGAAGAGTCAGGAAGTGGCCCAGGACAGGACCAGGGCAGGGTTGTGATTAAGAACAGGGTTCAAGACTGGGGCAACCTTGAACTGATTCTCTTCTTAGTTTAGCAGAATGGCTATTTTCAGATTTCTTAGCTTGTCATGTGGAGAGGATAATGGATATCACTCAAGGGGTGCTATGAGGGTTATGTGGGAGAGAATTTAGCACAGAGCTCTGCATGCAGTAAACTAGCAGGAGTAGGAAAGTACCCATACTTTCCTGCTAATATAAAAAATCCACATTACTGGAATTTCAACGTGCAATGTTAAAATATTATGGGGAGACCTGAGAATAGGTGGGAAATCTGAAATAATTGAAGCTGCTGGGAATCACAGAGGCCAAACTGCTGGAGGTATACATTATAGAATGTTAAAAATGAAGATGAAACCTTTAAAAAAGTAATCATTGGAGGCCTTGCCTCCTTCCTCTTTAGGACCTAAGCTGTCAGGGTTCAGCACTGTCAGGGTTCTCCTGTGGGTTTCAGGTGGATGGTAGTGGACATTGGGGAGGATACTGTGGCAGGGGGCAGGTGAAAACCCATAAAATCTTTGGAAAGATTGGGAGTTGTAAATGACAGCTTAGCTTAGAGCAATGTCAAGATGAGGGGAAATCAGTGGTTTGTGCTGCAGCTGCAGACCAAAGTGGCCTGGCCCCAGGAACTTGGGTGATGGGGTTCACTCTGCCATCTCTCTGGAGGTCCTTCTCTTCATAGTCTGTCCTTTCTGACAGGCCGCTTAACACTACAAAAAATAACTTGAGTTTTTCCTACTGGCTTTGGGTCCCTGTTTGGCTGTCTTGGGCTTCCCTGGTGGCTCAGATGGTAAAGAATCTGCCTGCAATGCGGGAGACCCAGGTTCAGTCCCTGGGTTAAGAAGATCTCCTGGAGAAGGGAATGGCTACCCACTCCAGTATTCTCACCCGGAGAATTCCATGGACAGAGGAGCCTGGCGGGCTACAGTCCACAGAATTGCAGACAGCCGGACACGACTGAGTGACTTTCACTTCTGACTACTTAGGTCATGTGTTCATCTCTGGCTTAAGTCATATGTTCATCTCTGATTCAGTCAAGGAGGCAGAGGAAGAAACCCAAGGGTGAGAGGTAGTGGCTTTGGATCAAGACAACAGATAAACAGACATCTACTGTGATCACTGAAAAGAGCCTGCTTGAGAAAAAGGGAGGCAGTGGCTCCTACTGTCGAGAGTCATCAAAGGAATCATAGAGCAAGTGGATGATATGGGTAATAGCTACTGAGACTGGCCTTCCTGTTGGATGGAGTTCTGTTCTGAAACACAGGATTGAGGGTTGAGAGTGTTGTTCTGTGCAGATAGCTGCTTGGATGGGAACTCTGTGATTGGATGGTTTCTCAGAAACTAGTGGAACAGATGCTGTTCAGCACTGTCAGGGTTCTGCTGGATATGGGAAGCCCATTTAAACCTCAGAGTTGACAGATGACCCATAACTCTGGACAAATAAGGGCCATGTGGCAGGGCTGTTCCCTGCAAAGTCCTGTGACCATCTCGTCAATCTCTGACCCCTCTCTCTTTTCCTTATCTTTAGGAACTCAAATAATTCTGGGCAGACAAAGAAAGGCCAGAAGTGGCGGCGACAGCATGGTACTGGGAGGTAGGTCAGAGGAAGATCTGAGCCTAGGACTGCAGCAGGACAGGGCACACTCCTCGATGGATGGCATTTCTGGGAGAACTGGGCGATGGAGAAGCTCAATTTGAGTGCACAGTCCTTGGGCTTCTTTTCTCTGACCACATTTACTCTGTCTTACCCACACTCCTCTAGGCTCATGACTTCAAATGCTGTCTATTCACTCATGACTCCCAAGTTTTTCCTCTTGCCTGAACCATCCCTCCTCATACTCCAGACATGAACACCCAACTCAACACCTCCACTTAGGTGTCTAATAGGTTTTGAAAACTTGTCAAAAATAAGGTAATGATCTTCCCCGTAAAACTGGCATTTCTCCAAGATGCAATGGCAATTCCATTTTTCCAGGAATTCGGCTGAAAAACCAGATGTTATCACTGAGTGTTCTTTTTCTTTCTCTTAAATCTTCACTCATATATATAGATCACCAGGCCCAGCTCCTCCAACCTTGACACTTCATTCCTGGTCTGCATTCTTGCTGCAGCATCCTATCTGTTGCCCTTACTTTCATGCCTACTCAATTGTTGGTCTGATCCTTTGGTAAACATGTCAGATGATGCCCCCCACCTCTTTGTTTAAACCTTTCAATGGTTTCCCATCTCTGTGGGAATAAAACTCAAAGTTCTCACAATGACTTCTTGCTTTCCTTCCCTCTCTGACCTCATCCTCTTTCACTCTCCTCTCATTCACTCCGCTCCAGCCACACTTGCCTTTTGCTGTTACTAAAATATCAGCGTGCTTTCCTCAGGAATTTTGCAGCTGCTCTTCCCTTTGCCTGAACACTTCTCCCCCAGATATCCAAGTGGCTTGCTTTCTCACCTTCTTTAGGCTTTTGCTCAAATGCCACCTCCTTAGTGAGTTTTGCCTTGACCATTCTATTCAGAATTGCATCTTCTATCTCCAGCACCCTTTTCAGTTTTCCTTTTCTCAGTAGCACTTACCAGCATCTGATAAGCCATATATTTTACTTGTCACCTAAGCATCCTGAGCACCTGGAACACTACCTGTAACACAGGTGTTGGAGGGAGTTGTGTTAAGTGAATGAATGAATGAACGAATGAACTAATGAAGCAGGCAGGAGCTCGGCCTCTGTTCCCCAGTCAACTCCAGGCAAAGGCTGGTAGAGTAGCAGCAGTCCAGGTGGCTGCCAGTTAGCAAGGAGAGCAGAGCTGAGGTCCCAGATCCTCGGCTGGCTGTGGGCTTGGTTGCCCCCGGGGCGCGGACGGAGCAGCGGGACGGGGCGGGGCCAGGGGCGGGGCGGGGCCGGGCGCCTGCGCCATAAAGCTCGCGGCGCTCCGGGGCTCTCCGCCGGTCGTGCGCCGCTCTCTTCTCTTCCTTGTGGGCGCTCGCCCGGGTCCGTGTTCCCAGCCACTCACGCCATGGCCGCGCTCACCCAGAACCCGCAGTTCAAGAAACTGAAGACGTGGTACGAGCAGCACGGCTCTGACCTCAACTTGCGCCGCCTTTTCGAAGGGGACAGGGACCGCTTTAACCGCTTCAGGTGCGTGCGCGGACGGGAACGGGGGCGCGGACGTGCCGCACAGGGAGGCGGCCGCGGGGCCGCGCGGTGTAGGGCCAGGGCCCGGAGGGCGGGGCGGCGGTCCCCGTGGTGGGGGGCGGCCGTGGATCCGGGCCTGGGCCCAGGCCGCACTTCGTCCTTGACGCCTCCTTGAAGCAGGTTTCCGGGTGCTCGCTGGAGGTCTCGGGGCCCCGGCAGCTTCGTCTGGAGGAGTCCCTTCCCGCCCCCCGCGCTTGCCTTCCAGGGGACATTTCACTTCCCTCCCCTACCCGCCCACCAGCCCCGGCCGGCTGAAGCAGCCCATCCTTCCGCGGTCGTGAGCAAGGGCCCTCGCTGACGCAGCAGGCGCGGAAGGGCTGCTCCCCACTTCATGCGGTCCTGGCTTAGAACGGACCATCCGCAGGGTGTGGTCAGGGTGGGACAGGCCCGTGGGATTTGCGGGGAGCCGCGGTGGAACGTTGGAGAGGTGGGGCTGTGATTCCTGCCCTGGAGGCTAGATCCGGAGACCCGTGAACAGGGGTAAAAGAGGAAATCTTGGGGGTTGGGAATGGCGAACCCGTTGGTGCAGGTATTGGGCAGGAGAGATCTGTGGCGCCAGATTTGAGGTCCCTGATGGCCAGCCCTGTCCTCCGGGGTCTTCCCTGAGTAGGTTGGGTCTCAGGAGCCCTGGGCCAGAATGGTCACTCCCTGGCCAAGGCGGTGGCAGCGCTCCCAACTCTGTCTTCCCATCCCCCCGCTCAGTTTTAGCGGAGGAAGGGCCCCTCACCCAGTGTTTGCAACTTGCGCTGTGCTGCTCCTGCTGCGGGTCAGCCGGGTGGGCGGGCAGCTGACAGAGGACACCACTGTGCTGGCCAGCTGAGACTTGTTTGGATTTGGCACGGGGAGGATGTTTTTTCTGGAAGCATCTTGTCAGGGAGCAGTCTGGGGTGTGGTGGGCAGCTTCTGCTGTCTTTCTGCAGCTTGAACCTCAACACCAACCATGGGCATATTCTGGTGGACTACTCCAAGAACCTGGTGACGGAGACTGTGATGCAAATGCTGGTGGACCTGGTAATGTTCTGCTTCAGAAGGCCTGACCGGTGAACCATGATGTAGCAGGCGAGCAGGGCTCCTGGTGCCCCCAGATTCCTGAGCATCTTTACTTCCTTCTCTTAGTGGATCTCAGTCACTGCCTCTGTGCCCCTGCCCCTGGCTCAGGTTCTCACCGGCAGCCCAGGGGACCCAGTGCCGGGATGTCTGAGCAGACCCTTCCCAGGCAATGGGGGAGGGCGCCAGGCTGCAGCCATCCGTCATTCCCACTGGGGATCTGCACCAAGCCTTGTGCTTGGGGGCTTGGACTCTTGACCATCGTGGGTGGGACCAGGTCTCAGTGTCTTCTCTTCTCAGGCTAAGTCCAGGGGTGTGGAGGCCGCCCGGGAGCGCATGTTTACCGGTGAGAAGATCAACTTCACTGAGGTGAGCTGGCCAGTGGACAGCAGTCTCTGCACACCCTCCACAGCCTCTTGGTTCCCTTTGGGGTGCGTCTGACTGTTAGCAGCATCGCCTTGTGTCGTACTCCTCCTCTTAGGCAATGCTTTTGCTTAACAAGGGACCTGAAGGTCTGTTTCCTCAAGCAAGTTGCAGGGCCCAACACACCCCAAGACACACCCCATGGTGTGTCTTCCCCCAGCCTGCAGTCTAGGTCTGGTGTGCGTGGATGGCTTCCAGTGTCTATGTCTGCCTGGGGGCAGCAGCTCTCAAGTCTGCAGGGAGAGGGCATCTCAAGACATGGCCAAAGAAATTAACTCTGATCTGTTCTTGCTGCAAGATTTATTAGTGGAAAGCAGACTCCTGTCAAAGTCAATCTCCTCAGTGGGAGGAGTCAACAGGAAGCTATGGCAGGGCCAGGTCTGGGCCACCCTGTTCCTGAATTGCTGTGGAAGCCTTGGAGGCCTAAGAATCACTGAGCATGCAGAGCGTCATCCTCATAATGTTACTAGTCAAGTTCCCCGTAAATTTTACACACGGGGAACTTGAAACTCAGAGATCAAATCACTTATCTAATGTCATTCTCTAAGTGGCAGATTCAGGATTCAAACACGTCCTATCTTTTACTGCTGGGCAGTCTGAGGGAGGCTGCAATCAAGGAGGGCTTCCTGGAGGGGTCATTTCATTGCTTACAGAACATGGCTCAGAGTGAGGTTGGACAGGGTGAGGGTGGTGTGGCATGAAGCCCTCCACCTTAGCAAGCTGCTCCCTGGGCTGGAGTCCTAAGATCATTCCTTCCTGTCCCTCCAGAGTCTCAGATATGTTTCTTTCAAGGCCTCTGCTGCCCGAAGCTCGATGGGACTGTCCTTCTCACTTGATAAGGCCAGCTGCCTGGCGTTTATCACAGACTTAGGATCTGTTTTGGTTTCCGGTGGTGGGTGTGATGGAACACTTGGTGAGGGAAGGTTCAGTTGCCTGCTTTGCTCTAAGGGGCCGGGACACTTTTCAAAAGGTGCCAACAAGCACCATGAGCTTTTTACCGGGAAGATGAGACTGGGCGTCCTGAGCGTTGGTCCTCTGTAGCCGCTTATTGCTGGTCTCTGGCCTGTGTTGCCGCCAGTCTGCCTTTGCTCGCTCCATTCAGCTTTCCTTGACTTCTTATGCCCTGAACATCCGGGGGTCATCGGGCCTGTCCTAGGCCCATTCTGGACTCTCTCCCCTTGTGACTATCTGCAGCACATAAAGCAAGGGGCACTTGCCTTGCTTCCCCCCTACCCCGGATCCTGGGGGTGGTCCCTACTTCCACGAACACACAGTGGGTTCTCTGTATGAGTCCAAACACTTAACAGACCTTAGGGCCTGAATGTCCATTGGGTGCAGCTGGGTGTGTGGCTGCACTGGGGCGAGGGCCTTCACACGCTGACTCTCACCCCCAGGATCGGGCTGTGCTGCACGTGGCCCTTCGGAACCGGTCAAACGCACCCATTTTGGTGGATGGTAAGGATGTGATGCCGGAGGTCAACAGAGTCCTGGAGAAGATGAAGTCTTTCTGCCAGGTATGGGCTGGACTTGCCACTGGCCATGTGTGTGCTTGTATTTGGGAATCTAGGGGTCCCGATGGGCCGCCCTTCCACTCTCTTTGGAGAGGACCCCAGCTCTCAGTAACCTGAGGTGGAGGCAGTATGTGTGATTGCTGGCCATGGGGGGCTCTGCTAAGGCACGGATTCCCCTAACCCTGTTCTCGAGGAAACCACTACTAGCAGCCTCCTTCTTGAACTGTAACACCTATGGGCTCATGGTGACAATCTGGCCAGGACAGAGATCTGGAAAGAAAAGTGAGGCCTCTGGGGGGTGGAATAGTTGGGGAAAGACTTGCTTTTTGTAACCTCTTAAGTCATGGATCCTTATTTCCTGGTCTAGAACTAGATAAAATTTAAAACTTAGGATTTTCTTGACCACACCCCTGCCAGATTCCCAGAGGCAGTCTTTATTTACTGTTAAATCTTGCAGAAGTTTCCTGTGCATGCACCAGCCTGCCTGTCGTCTCTTCTTGGAAGCACACACACCCACACATGGACACACACATGCAGCTCGCCCCTGCTTCAGCATTAATGCACGTAGCTGGGCCTCCTTCTCCTCTGTGGGTGCTGGGGTTGCCTCAGAGACCTGCTGGAGAGTTCCCCACATATATTGCCGTTGCCTCATATGCCAGGGATGGTTCTGCAAGAGTTGGTGATGTCCTCAAGCCTGTAGTGCAAGGGTGGTATCTGTGGGCTAGACCGTGTGGGTGGGCCCGTGCGTGTCTGTGTGTGTGGATGGTGCGTGCTCTGGGAGTGATAACCTAAGCTTGGGTCAGCTTTTCCCTGGGCTCAGTGTCCACCATGTGTGGCTGGTCAAAGTCTGGTCACTTTGGGTGAGAGCCATCTTCTGACTGAAATAGTGGGAGGCGATCTGGGCATCCGTCCTAGAGGCAAAGGCAGCCAAGTAGGACTTCACACGGTGAGGAAGGCTTGGGGTCCTGATTAGAATCTGAATTCCAGAATGTCCCTTCCCAGTGATTGGTGCTGGTGATGGGCTTTGGGTGGAGGAGAGGGCATTTCCCCGCTTCATGGATCACAGCCTTGTCGTGGTCAAGAGGCTTTTGTAACTCAGTGAAGCTATGAGCCATGCCATGCAGGGCCACCCAAGTCAGACGGGTCATAGTGAAGGCAAGAGGAGAAGGAGGCGGCAGAGGATGAGATGGCTAGATAGCATCACCAACTCAGTGGACGCGAATCTGAGCAAACTCCAGGAGATAGTGGAGGACAGAGGAGCCTGGCGTGCTGCAGTCTGTGGGGTCGCAGAATGGGACACAATTTAGTGACTGAACAACAACAACAAAGGGTGTTTTCAGCTATCAGGTGTGAGTGCAGGAACTGATGTGCTCTGTGTGGAGCATGGTGCTCTGTTTGGTCAACCTTGGTGTGCAGAGGCATGCCAGCTGGAGAGTGTGTGGCACTGGTTGTCTGGGAAGCTGTTTCCAGGAGAACCCTCCCTTACAGCTGGCTGCTGGAGTACCTGACTCAAGACTGATGGGTATTTATAGTACAAAAAAGCTGCTGAATAGCAGTATTTCCCTGGTGAGAAACACTCCCCAGGGCTGTGCTCGCAAAAGTTCACCAAGATTGGGTGAGAATGTTCACTGTGACCTTGATTGTCACTGCAAAAGCCTGTCCTTATTTATCAGAGGACTGACCAGTAAAATCAGTGTGTGTTCATACACTGTAGTCTTGGGCATCATTAGGAATTAGGGACCTACAGCTGCTTTGATCTGCTCTTCTGTTGAGGATATATTGTGAAATCAAAAAGGGAAGTTGCAGAACTGGTGGGTTTCGTTAGACACCATCTGGTTAAATAAAGGGTAAGTGTGGTTCTAGTAAAGATACACAAAGTTTCCCTTCTCCGATGCTGTATTATAACAAAACTGATGATGAGATTGAGGGTTGAAAAGCTAAGTAATTTATTTTTCATTCTGTATTGATGGAAAAGTGTTCATGGCAGTTGATTATTATCTAAAAGAAAGTTCCGGGTCTTACTGGTTTTGGGAAAGCCATGTGTATTAGTTCCTATCAGTATGTAACAGATTACTCAAGAATTGAGCAGCTGAAAGCAACAGTCAGCATATCGGTTGGTTGGTTCTGGCTCTGGTCTTACAAGGTTTAGTCTAGGAGTTGGCCCAAGGTCACGTTCATCTGAGGGCTTGATGGGGGCTGGAAGATCTTCTCCCACGATGTTTCACCAGCAGTTAGTGCTGACTTCTGGGAGGCTTTAGTTCCTCACCTTGTGAACCTCTCCACAGGCTATTTGAGTGTCCTCATTATATTGAATATTTGCATGGTTACGCTCTGGCGGCTTTCATACTTTTTAGAAACCTGTGAAAGGTGAATATAGTAGTATCTTTTACAGATAGCTTAAAAAAACTGTAATGTATAGATATTAGCAGGTCCATAAGTATTTCTGTTCCCTTCTGAAATCTAACATTGTTTCGCTATAATAAAGAAAAAGTTTAAAGGGAAAAAGACCATGAAAGTTCTATGAGTGAAAAAAAAAAAAACTCCACAGTGTTATTTCGTAAGCTTGTTAGTATAGTTTTATACTCCTGGGGGCTTTTGATCAGTGTTCTTGTCTCCAAAAGCATTCTTGAAAGGTATCTGTAGTTTACTTAGACCATGTAGTTGTTTCTTGATGACTATATATTCAGCGTGGAGCTTTAAACTCCATTTCATCCCAACATGGATGTATGGAAAGCAGCTGCTTTGGGAAGAAGGTATGAAAGTAAGGTTGAAAAATGCATGAAGTAAGGTACGGGCTTCCCTCTTGGCTCAGTGGTAAAGAATCCATCTGCCAGTGCAGAAGACATGGGTTCAATCCTGGGTCAGGAAGATCCCCTGGAGGAGAAAATGGCATCTGAAATCACTCCAGTGATCTTGGCAAGAAACCCACTGCAGTACTCTTGCCTGGAAAATCCCATAGGCGGAGGAGCCTGGTGGGCTGCAGTCCATGGGGACGGCAAGAGTTGGACACGACTGAGCGACTTCACTTTCACTTTTCACTTTCATGCACTGGAGAAGGAAGTGGCATCCCACTCCAGTGTTCTTGCCTGGAGAATCCCAGGGACGGAGGAGCCTGGTGGGCTGCCGTCTATGGGGTCGCACAGAGTTGGACACGACTGAAGCGACTTAACAGCAGCAGCAGCAGCAGCCAAAAATAAATAAATAGATTTTTTAAGCGGGGAAAGTAAAAGATGTATCTATATGATTTGGATGACCTAGCTACAGAGTTTTCAGGCTGTTATAAATTGCCTGGCTTCTTACTGCTTACAGTAAAATGCAAGCAGAGAAAAATAAACTTAATATAGAACTTTTAAACAAAAAGAAGCTAGGAACTGTAGGATTTGAAAATTCCCAGCCTCTCCAGGCAGTAATTGATTCTGAAATTAAAGATGGATATGGATTTTTGGCTGCACCAGGTCCTTATACTACATGTGAGTGTTCTCTGGTTGCAGTGGGGGAGGCTGTCTTGTTGTGGAGCATGGGCTCTAGGTGCTTGGGCTTAGTAGTTGGGGCACACAGGCTTAGTTACCTCGCGGGGTGTAGAATCCTCCCTGACCAAGGACTGAACCCAGTGTCCCCTGCATTGGCAGGCAGATTCTGAACTCCTGGACTACCAGGGAAGCCCTACTTCACCCTCCCCCAATTAATAACAATGTTATTAAATTTTCTTTCACTATATAGCAAGGATTTTCTTTCTTGCAATTCCCAATAATGTTTTTCTCCTATTTCTTTAAATCTACATCAGCAACCCCCTCGAGGACTTTTAAACCTCTGCTAACAGTCTCTTCCAGGCTTTTATTAACTCTCCTGAGGGCTCTTTTAGCTTTTACCCATATTTCTAAATTTCTTTTATGGTAATACCCTACTTCTAGTGCCAAAATCTGCACTAGTTTTTTATTATATAACAGATTGCACCAAAACTTGATTTAAAATAGCAGTAAATGTTTACCATCTCGAAGTTTCTATGGAGGCTTCCCAGGTGGCGCTAGTGGTAAAGAACCCACCTGCCAGGGTAGGAGAAGTAAGAGCCATGGGTTGGATCTCTAGGTTGGGAAGATGCCCTGGAGGAGGGCACGGCAACCCATTCCAGTATTCTTGTCTAGAGAATCCCATGGGCAGAGGAGCCTGGTGGGCTCCAGTCCATAGGGTTGCAAAGAGTCTCACATGACTGAAGTAACTTAGCACGCACGCACACATACACAGTGTCTATGGGTCAGAGATTCAAGCTTAACTGGTTGGTCTTGGTTTGCGGGGTGGGGTGGGGGGTGGGGTCTCTCTTGAGGGTTGTACTCAAGATGTTGGCCAGGGCTGTATCTGAAGGGTTCTGGAGGATTCTCTTCCAAGGTGGTTCCTACTCGTGGGTGGTGAGTTGGCACTGGCTGTTGGAAGAAGGCCTCCATTCCTCACCACCATGGCTTCTTCACACAACCGAGTCTTCTTATAATGTACATGGTTTCCCCAAAGTGAGTGATCTAAGAGAGTGAGGCAGAAGCTGCATGGTCTCTCATGATCTGGCTTCTGAAGTCCTGCTCCATCACTTTTGCAGTATTCCGGTGGGTTCACAGCCCTATACTGGAGAAGGCAGTGGCACCCCACTCCAGTACTCTTGCCTGGAAAATCCCATGGACGGTAGAACCTGGTAGGCTACAGTCCGTGAGGTTGCAAAGAGTCGGACACGACTGAGTGACTTCACTTTCACTTTTCACGTTCACAGCCCTATACAGCACGGGGGGCTCACTACACCCACACCTCTGTAGGGCTCACTCTGCACCCACGCCTCTGGAGTGTGTGGTTGAGGAGGCAGGACTTCGTAGGAGCACGTGGAGGCTGGCTGCATGTCGTTCTGTCCCTGGCACAGACTGGCCACAGTAGTTGGCATTTCCCATCTCGTGGCCTCTGTCATGTTAGGTTCTGCTGGAAGTTCATTCTTCTTTTGCAAATTCTGATAATGTTGCTGGTTATGAGGTGGGGATATCACCCCTCCCTCCTGCCCTTACTCGTGGTGGACAAGGGTCTAGTTGATGATGAGGGTCTAGTCCCTGCCTGAGTGTGGCAGGAATCTGACACTGTGGTCTCCATAGGCCTCTCTGAGGGCCTGGAAGTTGGAACTAAGGTGTAAGGATACAGAAGTAATGATGCTTTTGAACAGTGGTATATATTTGGGGGTTTGGGCTGACGACATCTCCCTGCTCTATGCCAGCGTGTCCGGAGCGGTGAATGGAAAGGGTACTCGGGCAAGGCCATCACGGATGTTATCAACATCGGCATTGGCGGCTCTGACCTGGTAAGGAGAGGGCTGCCTTGGGATAGAGGAGGGGGGTCCCATCCGGCCTTGGTTTCCCCAGAGATAGGACCTGGCTGTTCTCACCGCTTGTGGAATCTTGTTTTCTGATCCTCTATCTCCCCACAGGGACCCCTCATGGTGACTGAAGCCCTCAAGCCCTACTCTTCAGAAGGTCCCCGGGTCTGGTTTGTCTCCAACATTGACGGGACTCACATTGCCAAAACGCTGGCCACCCTGAACCCCGAGTCCTCTCTCTTTATCATTGCCTCCAAGGTATGGGCTTCAGCCCCTGGCCTGTCTCCCAGCCCTGTGCGCGCTGGGGTGGGAGCAGGGGTTGGGGGAATGGGTGCTTTGGCGCCCTGCACACTGGACCCTCCTGCCTGCTCTGAATGAGCTGTGCTCTGTGGCTTGGGTGGGCACAGCTGCCCTCAGACTGTTCCTTATCTGGTGGCCATCAGTTCATCCAATGAAAGCCCACATTGGTCCACGTGTGCCTCCATCTGAGGCCACACCCACTCACTTGGCTGAATCTCTGCTCAGCCCAGGATCATTCCTGTCTCTCTTAGAAATTTGTCCCTAACGTCTGCTCCTTTCTCATCCCAGAGCCTGGCCCAGATAATGTAAGCATTTTGCTTTTTTGTCATTTATACCATTTACTCATATCCATGCACATTAAATATTAAGAATAATTCCATCTGGGTTTTGAGATACAGCCAAGTCTGGGCTGAAGGAGCTCCAGGCCACAGCAGCTCTCCTGGCTGACATTCTGACCTTTGATCTCTGGTTCCTCTCTGAAGTTCTGGAATCACAGAATGATACTGGTGCTTCCAGGCCTCTGCCCCAGACACACCAGTCGGGGCTTTGAGGGCATGTGGGTGGAGGTGATGTGGAGCAACTCACTGACCCGCACGCACTACTCCATGTGATAACTGGGCATCCATGTGGCCTCTGCTGCGGAGCTCTGGCTCAGGGCTGTATCAACTGGGGACCAACTGCTGTACTCTCTGCCTGCAGACCTTCACCACCCAGGAGACCATCACAAACGCAGAGACGGCGAAGGAGTGGTTTCTCCTGTCGGCCAGGGACGTGAGTGCTCATGGGCAGTGGGCAGGCTGGGAAGAACAGAATGGGTCTGCCCAGCTCTGTAGCCCTGTTTCCCCTGAAGTTGGCAGCAGGAGGCAGCCTTTCTGGTTAAGATACTTGGCTTTGCCAGCGCAGACAAGCCCAAGGTGCGGACCCTGCTCTAACTGCTGAGGGCCCTTTCCTTAAGGCTACTGGCCCTGCGGAGCCTCTCTACCCCTGGCCCTGGCAAGTTTACAGGGGAAGCACCCTGGGCCTCGTGTGCCTGTGAGGTAGGATGGGCCAGCCAGCCTCTGACCCCTCTGCCTATTCTGCCTTGATTTGGGCCTCCTCCAGCAGCCTCAGAACTGAGGAGTGGGGGCGGTGGGCCCCACCCAGGGCCTGGGTTTCTCCAAAGGCAGGAGGGTCACTGTTCCTGGGGGCAGTCTTCAGGGTGAGTGTGGTCTAACTTGGCTTATCTCTTGCAGCCTTCTGCAGTTGCGAAACACTTTGTTGCCCTGTCTACCAACACTGTAAGTGCCCACAGGGGTTCCTGTACCACCACCCTGGGTTGGGGCCCTGGCCAGGTCAGGGTCATAGCCTTTCCAAGTAAATGAGCTGATATGTGTTGACAGCATCAGGGATCTTGGCTCAGCCAAGACGGATTGCTTGCCTATGGGGAATGTGAGTTGTAAGCCATACTTGCCACTTCTGCAAGGCAGACGAACTGCTGCTGCTCCATGAGGGGCTTGCAGTCAGTGGGATCACATTAACCCCACCCGTTTCCCGGGGCCTGACTGATAATCACAGCATTCCACACATGTGACCTCCCTTGGCCTCTGCCACTGGCCTCCCCCCAGATGAGATGTGCCAGGTACGGGTGGGGTGGTGGTGGTTCAGTCACCAAGTCATGTCCAACTCTTGTGATCCCATGGACTGCAGCATGCTAGGCTTATTTCTCACATAAGGATGTTAGTTAAGCCCAGTGAAGGGATGTGAGTTTGCCCAGTGATCGTATGAGTCAGTGATGTAAGGATTAGAATGTGGTTACCCATGTGCCAGCTCCTCCTGGGCCCAGGTTGTGCAAGGTAGGGTTGAGGGCAGGCCTGTGGGAGTTGGGGCTTTGCTCCGGGAATCAAAAGGAAGGCAAACCTGGTTGAACGCTGGCTGTGTGGTGGGCCTTGTGTTGGGCGGTCTGAGCTAGAAGCACACCCAGGTTCTCTGGACTCCCACTCCTTCCATGCCACCCCCACCCATGCCTCCAGTGCTGACCTGCCTGAGAGAGGAGACAGAAGGACATCTTAGGGCTGGCCAACCACAGCACAGCTGTCCGCCTCCTGCAGGTAGAGCTGGTCAGTAGGGCGTCTCCTGTGGGGTCTAGGGAGGGGGCTGCTGACCCTGTCTGTGTAGAGGACAGAATAAGATTGGTCATTCCCTGAAGGCTTTCTGGGGTTCAGTCACCTTCCCAGCATCAGAAGGGCTGGGCAGGTGTCCAGGTTGTCTGTTCCCTGGCCTGGGAGGTGGCCCCTGCCTGTGCTCGGGTTCCAGCCCAGGGCCCAGTTTCCCAGATGTCCCAAGGGTTGGGTCTGGGCGGTGGCTCTTGCAGAGCAGTGTGGGGGAGTTCCTCACAGTGAATGCGCAGCTCCCCTTCAGCAGGAGGGCTTGGCCAGTACCAGGCCACCGATGTGCTGGGTGTGAGCTGGCCGGACATCTGACTCTGGGGTGGGCGTCTCCTGGTGCTGCCCTGGGCTCACAGGCGGCTCCAGCCCCGCCCCAGTGAGGGCTCTGTGGAAGGTGTGTTGCTCCTGAAGCTTGGACAGCATGACTCCTCATGCCTGCAGGTTCTCGTGCAGCTAATCCCGGCTTCTTCCTTCTCTCTCCCTTTTTAGGCCAAAGTGAAGGAGTTTGGAATTGATCCTCAAAACATGTTCGAGTTCTGGGATGTAAGTAATGATACTTGTCTGTGGTGGGTGAATTATGTCCTTTGCTAAGTCAAGCCACAGATGAGGGGCCCATGGAGTCAGGTCAGCGTTAATTGAGCACCTGCTGTATGCCTGGCTTTGGGACAGGCCAAGAGGTCCTCAGGGAGCAGGAGCAGCTTCGCTCAGTCAGGATATGGCCCCCCTCCCACCAAGGGGGGGCTTTCAGGGCCAGGGTGACACCCTCCTGGGTGCCCGCAGTAGCACCCCCAGTGGGGTAACCGGAGCCACCCCCACCCCCCTCGGTGAGCTGAGGTTGTGAGTTATTCTCAGTGATGACCTTTCTCTGAACCACAGCCGCAATCTGTAAAGGCCAAGGGGCAGGGCAAGGCAGGAGTGTGACTGGGCAGGCCTGGAAAGGAGCTGCAGGGGCAGCTGGAGGTGGCAGGAAGTGCCAGGCCTGGGGCCAGGTGGGGCCCCGCTGGGCAGCTTGCAGAGCCCATGCGCAGCTCCCCTTCAGCAGGAGGGCTTGGCCAGTACCAGGCCACCGATGTGCTGGGTGTGAGCTGGCCGGACATCTGACTCTGGGGTGGGCGTCTCCTGGTGCTGCCCTGGGCTCACAGGCGGCTCCAGCCCCGCCCCAGTGAGGGCTCTGTGGAAGGTGTGTTGCTCCTGAAGCTTGGACAGCATGACTCCTCATGCCTGCAGGTTCTCGTGCAGCTAATCCCGGCTTCTTCCTTCTCTCTCCCTTTTTAGGCCAAAGTGAAGGAGTTTGGAATTGATCCTCAAAACATGTTCGAGTTCTGGGATGTAAGTAATGGTACTTGCCTGTGGTGGGTGAATTATGTCCTTTGCTAAGTCAAGCCACAGATGAGGGGCCCATGGAGTCAGGTCAGCGTTAATTGAGCACCTGCTGTATGCCTGGCTTTGGGACAGGCCAAGAGGTCCTCAGGGAGCAGGAGCAGCTTCGCTCAGTCAGGATATGGCCCCCCTCCCACCAAGGGGGGGCTTTCAGGGCCAGGGTGACACCCTCCTGGGTGCCCGCAGTAGCACCCCCAGTGGGGTAACCGGAGCCACCCCCACCCCCCTCGGTGAGCTGAGGTTGTGAGTTATTCTCAGTGATGACCTTTCTCTGAACCACAGCCGCAATCTGTAAAGGCCAAGGGGCAGGGCAAGGCAGGAGTGTGACTGGGCAGGCCTGGAAAGGAGCTGCAGGGGCAGCTGGAGGTGGCAGGAAGTGCCAGGCCTGGGGCCAGGTGGGGCCCCGCTGGGCAGCTTGCAGAGCCCACACTGCTGAGGGGCAGAGCTGTGGGCCAGTCTAGCCACGGTGGTCCCACAGGCTCATCTCTGCTGAAGCCACCGTGGGTGCCAAGCAGCTAGCCGGAGTTGTCCCTGCGGCTGGCCTGAGTCCAGCCGTGGTGTAGGAAAGGCTCTGGCTGCAGAATGCAGGCGGGCTCGGGATGCGGGGATGCGGTGCAGCGAGCGGTGTGGGTGCAGTGGGTGTGGCTCTAACACATGGCCTTGGCAGGTGTACCTAAGCATCCTCTAACCGAGGGATTTCCCCTTGGGGCTGATTCCAAGCCTTTATACCGTAAGCTCTCTGCTGAGTGGCAGCATCCGAAGATGTAACCTCCTTTGAAAGCTGTAAAGGCCTTGGAGTCTGGGAGAGAATTTAGCCCTCGTGCCCTAAGGCGTCTCTTGTGTGTAATGAGTTAACTTCTTTCCAGAATGGGACTAATTATGTACCATCCTTGGAAGAATTGAGAAGAGTCACTCAGATCCTTGTCTGCGTCGCATGGCTCAGATGAGGAGCCCCGGTCGAGAGAGACTGTGCAGCTGCTAACAAATGCATGCATGCCTGATACAGGAAGGGGCGCCATCCTCCTCCCTGGGATCTCGAGCTTGAGCAGGTGGTGGTCAGGGCTGTGCGGGGGCTCCTGTGAGCCAAGGAGCCCGGCAGAGCGGGGCTGTGTCCCAGCCTGGGTTTTCACTGCCTGTAACCACCCAGTCTGAAGAAATGAATTGAAGTGTGGCTTAAATAGAGACCTGGGTCTCCCAGGTAAGGCCTAGGAACACAGGAACATGGAGCTGGGACTGGCTAGTGAGGTCCAAGTGCCTGGAGTGGGCACGGTGGAGACCTCTAGGGCCAGGCCAGACATACCTGGAGGGACCTGCATGTGTATTGCTGCATTGAGAAGGTGACATCTGAGGAGCCAGGGACAGGTGAAGTTTCTGGACCTAGGGTCTCTCAGGTGAGAGAGAATCATCAGAATAGATACAGGGATATTGTGCTGGCCGTGAGGTAAGATCAGAAGAGTCCAGTTAGGCATGGGCATGTGTAAGTGGTGAGGCCTGCCCATCTGTGTCCAGGGGACGTAGCCACGGCTCAGGGTCCATGGGGCATCCTTATGTGTCGGGCTTAGGCAGAGGTGAGGTGGTAAACTGCTGGGGGGCCTGTTAGGGCTCAGCCAGAGTCAGCACATATTGGGGAGCTCATTTTGGCTGTTGATGTCTGAAGAGGAGCCAGGACAGGTGCAGGTGACGTCTGAAGAGGCAGCCCCAGGATGGGTCAAGGTACAGAGGAGATTCTGGAAGAATTCAGATGTTTATTCTGTCGAGTGGTGTCTGAGGAGCCAAAATTACGGAGAGGTACTTAGACCTGGATCTGTGAGTTCAGGATGGGTGTATACGGTGGGATCTCTGACTGGCTCTGAAGAGTGAGCCTCAGGTACTAGATGGCTGATCACTCAAGCGAGGCTGTTAGAACTCAGATGAAACAAACATGGAAAAGTCCCCCGAGCCGGGTCAGCCTCCTAGTTCTCAGCATCCTGACCCAGTGAGATAGGCAGAGCTCAGGGTGTTGTCGAGCCCCCTGGGGTCCCATGACCAGCCCAGGACGTGTCAGTGGCGCTGGGGTCTGGCTGGTGTAGGGTTTGAGGTGCCCAGATGAGGGAGTGGTAGGAGTGTACCTGGTTATCAAAGGTAAGGACACTGGGGAGTTGGAGCAGGTGAAGACAGGTGAACTGCTGAGGAGCTGCGTCACTAAGATGTGGTGTGAGAGGCTAACGGTAGACAAAGGTCTCTAGGAGTGTCAGAGGCACAAGCCACTCAGACCCTGTTTGGCAGCAGTGGGCTCTCACCAGGTTTCCCTCAGGCCACGGCAAGTAGCCAGGAATCTGTCAGGTCTCCGGGGAAAGTTGTTCAGGTTAGGTTTGTACAGTGGGGTCTGCTAGGGGTCATCTGTAAAGCTACATCTGTTTGAGGTCTCAGAAGCTGGAATCAGACGAGGTGTGTATAACTCGGTGTCTCGGGGAGACCTGAGGAACTGAGATTTGACAACATCTGGGCAGAAGTGGGTTGGTCAGATAAGGACACTGGAGCCAAAGATAGTTGGAGACAGAGCTAAGTCTGACAAGTGGGCTTAGAAATCCACGATTGGGTCCAAGTCAGAACTGTGTCCTCAGTTGTTGTCTGAGCAGTTCCGGTGATGCTCAGGGCAATGGCCCAGGGGTCCCTGGGAAAAGATTGAAAAACTGGAGTCGGGCAAAGAGATGGAGCACTGCATCCATCCATCTGGAAGGTTAAGGAATTCTGTGTCTGTCTCAGGTGTGCAGAGCAGGTATGTCAGGTAAGGTTGGAGGAGTTGAGGCGAAAGACAGGTTTGTACTCCTGGTTCCCGAACAGGTGAGGTCTGAGTTGTTGAGGTTAGTCCCTGGTTTTTACTCTGAATCTGAGGAGCTGATAGATAGAACTGAGTTTTTCAGGTTAGGTCTATAAGCCAGAGGCAAGCTGGAAGTAGGCTGAAAAGCCACGTTTGGGTTTAATTAAATTCTGTCCCATAGTTGAGGTCAGGAACAAGTAGGTAGATCTGTCAAGTGAGGCCTCAGGAGCCAGAGTTAGGCTTATCTAGAGAGAACTGGATTTCTTAGATGATCTCTGAGAATACAAAGTGAAGACGGGGATAGAGGGAGGTGTCTCAGGTGAGATCTCAGGAGCTGGGATTGGGCCCAGATGAATAGAGCTGGATCTCCCAGTGAAGGTCAAGATAGGTAGGTAGAACTGCTTCTTGGCGGATGTCTTACGATGATGAGTTGTGCCCATATGCAGGTATGTGGAATTGAGTTTCTCAGGTAAGATCTATGGAGTCTGCATAGGGGACAGGTTTTATTCTTGGGTCTCACAGGGTGAGTTAAGCACGGGTGAGTAGAATAGAGTTTGTCAGGTAAAGTCTGTGCAACAAGTTCAGGAAACTGGGTCTGTCCAGTGAAATCTCGAAAGTCACAGGTAAGTCCAGGAAAGAACCAAGTGTCTTAGATGACCTCTGGCGAGCTGAAATGGGGCAGAGCTAGCCTGTCAGGAGCAGCCTCAGGAGCCAGGAGCAAGCACAGGTAGCCAGAGGTGGCTCACCATGTACAGCTGAAAGACCCAAAGTCATGCACAGGTAGGCAGAGGCAAGGTCGTCCAGCTGCAGGCTCAGGAACCAGGATCAATCTCAGGTCGGTAGAACTGACTGGTCACACGTCAAGAAGAACCAGAGTCAAGCACAGGTAAGCAGAGCTGGTCCACTAGGTACAGTGTGTAAGGTGCCAGAGTCATTAACAAGTAGACAGAATTGGTCTGCTGGGCATGGCCTGAGGATCCAGGTCATATACAGGTGGGCCAAGCTAGTTTGCCAGATATGGACTGAAGGTCCAGGGGAATGTACAGGTAGGCAGAACTGTTCTGTTGGGTATGGTCTGAGGACTCAGAGTTGAGCACAGGTAAGCAGAGCTGGTCTGCTAGGTACAGTACAAGGAGCCCGGGTCACGTACAGGTGGGCAGAACTGGTTCATCGGGTATGATCTGAGGGCCCAGGGTCAACTACAGGTAGGCAGAGCTGGTCCGTAATGTATGGTCTGAGGATCCAGGGTCCTGTGCAGGTAGGAAGAGCTGGCGGGGTAGGTATAGTTTGAGGACCCAGGGTCATGTGCAGGTAGGCAGAGCTGTCTGCTCAGTGTGGTTTGGGGACTGAAGTCAAGCACAGGTAGGGAAAGCCTGTGCTAGGTACACTGTAAGAAACCAGGGCCACGTACAGGTAGGCAGAACTGATCCACTGGGTATGGTCTCAGGACCTGGAATCACGCACAGGTAGGCAGAAGGTCGGAGGAGATCGAGTCGTGCACAGGTAAGCAGAGCTGGTTTGCACAAGGAGCCAGGGTCAAGAACAGGTAGGTAGATGTGGTCTGGGTATGGTCTGAAGGTCCAGGGTCGTGAACAGGTAGGCAGGTAGGTAGGGTATGGTTAGGTATGGTCCAGTGATCCAGGGCCAAGCACAGGTAGGTGGAACTCGTCCGCTAGGTATAGTCCAAGGATTAAGAGTCAAGCACAGCTAAGGGTGAGCACAGGTGTAGCACAAGGAGCCAGGGTTGAGAACAGGTAGATAGAGGTGGCCCACATGGGGCAGCCTGAGGAACCAGGGACACACAGGTAGGCAGAGCCTGGTCTCTTTGGTATGGTCTGAGGATCCAGGGTCAAGCACAGGTAGGCAGAGTTGGTCTGTCAGGTATGGTCTGAGAGTCCAGAATGGTGTACAGGTAAGCAGAGCTGGTCCGCCAGGTGCAGTCTAAGGACCCAGGGTCATGTACAGGTAGGCAGAACTGTCCGCTAGATACGGTCTGAGGACTCAAGCAGAGGCAGGCAGAGTTGGCCCACACGGTGTATCATAAGGAGCCAGGGTCAAGGGCACAGGTAAGCAGAGCTGGGCCACTCGGTACAGCACAAGAACTCAGGGGCTTGTACAGGTAGGCGGAACTGGTCTGCCAGGTATGGTTGTGTACAGGTAGGCAGAGGTGTCTGGTTAGATACGGTCTGAGGAGCCTGGGTCAGAAGCAGGTAGGCAAAGCTGGTCTGCTTAAGAAGCTGGTGTCATGTAGAGGTAGGCAGAACTGTTCCGCTGGGTATGGTCTGAGGACCCAGAATCAAGCACAGGTAGGCAGAGTTATCCACTAGGTAAGATCTGAGGAGATAGAGTCACTTGCAGGTAAGCTGAGCTGGTTTGCACAAGGAGCCAGGGTCAAGTACAGGTAGATAGAGCTGGCCCGCTTGGTACAGCCTCAGAACCCAGGGTCACGTACAGGTAGGCAAAGCTGGTCTATAAGATGTGGTCTGAGGAGCCAGGGTCGTGTTCAGGTGAGTAGAACTGGTCTGCTAGGTATGGTCTGAGGATCCAGGGTTAAGCCCAGGTAAGCAGAGCTGGTCCACTTGGGAGCACATGGAGCCAGGATCGTGTCCAGGTGGGTGAACTGGTTCATAATGTGTGGTCTGAGGAGCCAGGGTCAAGCACAGGTAGGCAAAGCTGGGCTGTCAGGTATGGTCTGAAGGTTCAGGTTGTATCCAGGTAGGCAGGACTGGTCCATTAGGTAAAGCACATGAATCTAGGGTCACGCACATCCTGGTGCCCTAGGTATGGTCTGACAGTCCAGGGTCATGTACAGGTAGGCAGAGCTGGCCCAGCCAGTGTGTTCTGAGTTGCCTGGGTCAGAGGCAGGTAGGCAAATCTGGTTTGGTAGGTATGGCAAAAGGAGCCAGGGTCAAGTACAGGTAGGAAGAGGTGGCCCGCTAGGTGCGGACTCAGGGTTACGTACAGGTAGGCAGAGCTGGTCCGTAAGACGTGGTCTGATGAACCAGGGTCAAGTACAGGTAAGCCGAACTGGTCTACCAAGTGCAATCTGAGGACCCAGGGTCAAGTATAGGTAGGCAGAGCTCATCTGCCAGGTATAGACTGGATCCAGGGCAATGTTCGTGTAGGCTAAGGTGGTCTACTAAGTATGGTCTGAGGAGACGGGGTCACATTCAGGTAGGCAGAATTGTTGTCGGTATGACCTGAGGTCTAAGAGTTAAACCCAGGTAAGCAGAACTGGTTCACAGGGCACAGCACGAGGAGCCAGGGTCACATACAGGTGGGTAAAGTCTGTACGGTCTGAAGGTCCGGACTCAGGGTTATGTACAGGTAGGCAGAGCTAGTCCATGAGATACTGCACATGAAGCCAGGGTCATGTACATGTAGGCAGAGCGGGTCCCCTAGGTATGGTCTGATGATCCAGGATCATGTACATGTAGGCAGAGCGGGTCCCCTAGGTATGGTCTGATGATCCAGGATCATGTACATGTATGCAGAGCTGGTCTACTAGGTATGATCGGAGGATCCAGGGTCATGTACAGGTAGGCAGAGCTGGCCCAGCAAGTGTGTTCTGAGGAGCCCAGGTCAGAGGCAGGAAGGCAAAGCTGGTCTGCCAAGTGTAGTCTTGAGAGGGCCTAAGGATCAGGGTCACATGGGCAGAGGTATATAAACATGATCTTAGGTGGGTTTTTGCCCCCAGGGTTCAGGTACAGGTTGGCATGCCTGGACTTGTTAGATGAAATGAGTGGGGCAAGATCTAGCCCAGAAATACATAATTGGTGTGACTGGTACGGCCTGAGGTGACTCAGACACAGGTGGGACCCTCAGTGGTAGGATCAGGCTTGAACACAGATAGGTAGATGTGACTTTTTTCAGGTGTGTGAGTCTGTGCAGCTTGAGGTTTCAGAGGCTCAAGTCAGATACTGGCTTTGCTGGGCTCTTCCCAAAAGTCAGGTCTGAGGCCCTGCCCTGAGCCTGGAATCTGTCAGTCTGAGCCCTGGCCGTCTGTTCAGTCTAGTTTCTGGGTTTGAGTCTATTGGGTGAGATCTGAGCGCCTCTGTCAGGCATAGTGTGGTCTGTGGGACTGACACTGTCGGGTCAGGTTCCCCCAAACCCAGACCCGTTCTAAGTACAGAGCCCCATCACATTCCTCTTTATTACCCAAGCCAGAAACGTCGGATCCTCTTGCTTTTGATCCTCTCATTCTTCCAGTTCATCCTGTTTAATTGAACTTCCTGAATCAGTGCTGTGCGTCCGCACCACCCCATCCAGGGCAACATCACTCTTTGGACGACCACTGGGGCTCCCGTGTGGTTTCCTGCTTCCCTTGCCACCTCACCTACAGACTTGGTTCTCCATCCTCGCCTCTCAGCTTCTGCCCACCAGTTTATCACTCCTTCCTTCATCTTCAACATTGTGCTACCCGTTTTCCTGCTCAGCCTTTCTCAGTGGGCTTTGAGGAGAGAATTAAATCCTAATGCCCCAAGGCAGCCATTGGATATAATGAATTAGCATCTCTCTTGCATCTGGAAGGATGCTAGCCTTGGACCAACCTTGGGAGTATGGAGAAACTAAGTCATTCAAAGCATTTTCTGTGGGGCTTAGTTCTCTCACTGTTGAGAAAGGCTATTCTTGCTACAGAAGCTTTGCATATGCTGTTCTGGCTCCTGGAATCCTCCTCCCTCTGTGCTTCCCTGAGTAATACTTGCCCATTCTTCACATCCAGGCTGAAACACCTTCAGAGTCCTTTTATTATTGGTTTCAGTATTGTGTTCCTGTCTTCTAAGCACTTTATCTCATTTTCACATTTATTGGCATGGTTGTTTCATTTATATCTTTCACCCCCATGGATTGTTGGCATTGCCTATGCTAGGAACTTGAGTACTCCTTAAATAGTTGTTAGGAAGATGTGATTGGAGCTCTGAGGATTTCAATGGTACCAAGTGGAATCTGCAGTGTGGCATGGGAGGACACAGTGTGGATGGTAGGTCTCGGTCTGTCTTGGGCTGAGGCTGAAGATCAGTCAAGCCCAGGTATGAGCTACTGGGCCTGTCAGTGTCCCAGGAAGCAGGGCTGGCACAGGTCGGAGGAGCTGTGTCTGTCAGTACAGCCTGGGAGTCGGGGATGGGCTCAGGTACAAGGCACTGGATCTCCTGTCAGAAGAGGCAAGGCCAGACCCAGGTGTGAGGCGTTGGGTCTGAGGAGCAGGGGCCACAGTCAGGTAGGAGGTGCTGGGTTTTTCGTTGTTCAGGGTAGCATGGGCACAGGTGGAAGGTGCTGGGTCTGTTCGTGTTTACAGAGGCTGGACACAGGTATGGGCCTCTGGTTCTGTTGATGTCCTAGGAGGCATGACCAGACACAGGTATGGGATTCTGATTTGTCAGTGTCCAGGGAAGTGGGCTCGGCACTGGATCTGTTGGTGTCTGAGGAGGCCGGACCTGGCTCAACTGTGAGGCCCGGGTCTGTTGGTGTCTGAGGAGGCTGGACCTGTGCAGGTATGAGGCCTGGGTCTGTCAGTGTCTGAGGAGGCTGGACCTGTGTAGGTGTGAGGCCTGGGACTGTCAGTGTCTGAGGAGGCTGGACCTGTGCAGGTATGAGGCCTTGGGTCTGTTGGCGTCTGAGGAGGCTGGACCTGTGCAGGTATGAGGCCCGGGTCTGTTGGCGTCTGAGGAGGCTGGACCTGTGCAGGTATGAGGCCTGGGTCTGTCGGTGTCTGAGGAGGCTGGACCTGTGCAGGTATGAGGCCCGGGTCTGTCGGTGTCTGAGGAGGCTGGACCTGTGCAGGTGTGAGGCCCGGGTCTGTCGGTGTCTGAGGAGGCTGGACCTGTGCAGGTATGAGGCCCGGGTCTGTCGGTGTCTGAGGAGGCTGGACCTGTGCAGGTATGAGGCCCGGGTCTGTCAGTGTCTGAGGAGCCTGGACCTGTGCAGGTATGAGGCCTGGGTCTGTCGGTGTCTAGGGAGGCCGGCCGGACCTGGTGTAGGTATGAAGCCCAGATCTGTCAGTGTCTGAGGAAGCCTAACCTTGCTCAGGTATGAGGCCTGGGTCTGTTGCATCTGGTGAGGCCAGACCTGATGCAGGTATGAGGCCTGGGTCTCTTGATGTCTGAGGAGGCTGGAGCTGGTTCAGGTATGAGGCCCGGGTCTGTCGGTGTCTGAGGAGGCTGGACCTGATGCAGGTGTGAGGTCTGGGTCTGTCGGTGTCTGGTGAGGCCAGACCTGTGCAGGTATGAGGCCTGGGTCTCTCGATGTCTGAGGAGGCTGGAGCTGGTTCAGATATGAGGCCCAGGTCTGTCGGTGTCTAGAGAGGGCAGACCTTGCTAAGGTATGAGGCCCAGGTCTGTCGGTGTCTGGGGAGGCCGAACCAGCCACGGTAAGGTCTTGGGTCGAGTCTGTGGCTCTGGTCAGTCCATGTGTAGTTAGTGCTGTTGGTCAGCCCAACAACTGCCAGCACCTGGCTTGCTGTCTTGCTTCTCAGAGGTGGGTTGGGGCAGGCCCTCGGAGCTGCACTTGTAGAAGAACATGGCTCCTGGGGACAAGTTCCCTGGCAGGAGGGAGGTGGGGCGGGGTGTGCCAACCCCTCCTCAGTGCCTTTTCCTGTCTCTCCTAGTGGGTGGGAGGTCGCTACTCGCTGTGGTCAGCCATCGGACTCTCCATTGCCCTGCACATAGGTGAGTGTGTGTGTTTTTTGTCTCTTGTCTCGGGAGGCGCCGCTGCAGTCTGAGGTCGGAGTCGGGGCTCATGTCCCCAGATGCCCTCCTGTTCCCTCAGGCTGCTGGCCTTTCTGCCCCTGATAGGACCCTTTCTCCCAGGTCAGACGGGAAAGGCCGAGTGACCCTTGGGATTTGCAGGTTGGCCTTTCTCCCTGCCCCTCACAGCTGTGGTCTGGTTCATTCCCCATGCCAAGTGGAGTTACAGCTGCCTTTGAGCTCAGGACTGACTGATTAGAGAGGCTTTCCACAGGCCCTCGTCCTCCCAGATCCTGTTGCTTCTGGCTCCCCCTCCAGTCTTCCCCTGGTTCTAGAAGAATCTGTGTCCATGGCTTGGAGGCACAGGACACGATCATTTCTGGTGATGCTGCTTTTGTGTTGCAGGATTTGACAACTTCGAGCAGCTGCTCTCAGGGGCTCACTGGATGGTAAGTGCTGAGGCCCGCGTTCTCTGGCAGGCGCCGGCCAGACATGTGGGTTGGTGCAGCTCCCTCCTCCTCGGCAGCTGCTCAGCCCCTGTCCACCCTGGTCTCCTTGCAGGACCAGCACTTCCGCACAACGCCCCTGGAGAAGAACGCCCCCGTGCTGCTGGCTCTGCTGGGCATATGGTACATCAACTGCTTTGGGTGTGAGACGCACGCCATGCTGCCCTATGACCAGTACATGCACCGCTTTGCTGCCTACTTCCAGCAGGTACCAGCTGGCCAGCCAGGCCTTGGGTCAGAGATGTGTATAAGAGACAGGTGGGGTGGTTTTCCCCTTGCTGCTGTGGCAGACAAGATCTTGAATCCCTGATCTTTTCCCCCTGCTGTTAATGCCTAGGTACACAGCATGGCAAAAGGGATTTGGTAGAGAGAGGGATTTGGAGCTAAGGTTTCAGACCTTAAGATAAGGAGATTATCTGGGTGGGCCCAATGTAATCACATGGCCCTTAAAAATAACAGAAGGGGAAGGCACGTGAGTTATCCAGAGACATGCAATATGGGAGGGGCATGACTGGCTGTCCTGGCGTCGTGCTGGTCAGGCTCTGGCATGGCTCAGGGCACATGCCTCAGCCGGGTCACTTCTTTCTTGGACATCACCGGTAGGCTGGGGCCACAGCCTGGGATCCCCGTAGTTTGCACTGCCTTTGTCTCCCTCCAGAAAAGCAAGTTTACACCCAGTCTGTGGTGCCTCTTTGGGTTCCTCCCAGCTCTCTGCCTCTGGAATCTCCACAGCCCCCTTGAAGCAGCAGATTCTGTGACTGGAGGAGGCGCTGAGGCCCCCCAAGACCAGAGTCTGGTTGGGGTGATGGCCCTCAAATGCAGTACAGCCTGGACCCCAGCCTGCCTTAAGAAATCACTTAAAGATTTTGTGACCAGTTTCTGCTCTTAGGAAAGTCTTCCTTGTACTGCCATACCTGCCTTCCCCTGGTCATGGGTCCTCCCTGGACCTCCATTCCTACCTTCTCTTGGTCATGGGTCAAAGGCAAAAAGCTTGTGACCTCTGCCCTCCCAGGTGAGGACGTAAAAGGATCGTGCCTGTGGATATCTTACGGGGCAGGGCAGGCATGCCTGGTGCTTCCCAGGCAGGTTTTGGGGATGGTGTGTGAAGAGCAAGACTTGCAGATCGAGGGCTGGGTTTCTGGCCCTGTTCCAGGGTGACATGGAGTCCAATGGGAAGTACGTCACCAAGTCCGGCGCCCGTGTGAACCACCAGACGGGCCCCATTGTGTGGGGGGAGCCAGGGACCAACGGCCAGCACGCCTTCTACCAGCTCATCCACCAAGGTAGGGCCCGTCTGGCCTGCGCAGGAGTGCTGCCGGGGGTGGGAGGGCCTGCCGGCAGAGCCCCTCCATCAAGTGCGGGTTCCCCTGGAGACCACACGGGTGGCTGCCATGGCGGGGGCAGGTACCTGAGTGACCGCCATGCCCTTCACAGGTACCAAGATGATACCCTGCGACTTCCTCATCCCGGTCCAGAGCCAGCACCCCATAAGGAACGGTCTGCATCACAAGGTAAAAACACTCTTCCCGACCCTCTTCAGCTGTCTCAGATTCACGTCACACCCAGACCTCTTAAGACTGATGCGTTAGTCAGCAGTGACTAGTTTTCTGTTCCTGTCACCACAAGCTTCGTGGCTTAAAAACGACACTCATTCGTTGTCTTGGTTTCTTTGGGCCCCAGTCCATCACGCTCGCTGGGTCTTTGCTCAGGGTCTCAGGCTGAAGTCAGGGTGTCCACAGGGCTGTGTTCCTTTTTGGAGGCTCTGGGGGCAGCCTTTTCCTCATTCATTCAGATTGTTGGTAGAATCCATTTCCCTATCAGTTCATTTGCTCAGTCGTGTCCGATTCTTTGTGACACCCATGGACTGTAGCACACTAGGCTTCCCTGTCCCTCAGCATCTCCCGGAGTTTGCTCAAACTCACGTCCATCAAGTCGGTGATGCCATCCAACCTCTGTCATCCCCTTCTCCTGCATTCAGTCTTTCCCAGCATCAGGGTCTTTTCCAAGAAGTCAGTTCTTTGCATCAGGTCACCAAAGTATGAGTTTCAGCTTCAGCATCAGTCCTTCCAGTGAATATTCAGGATTTATTTCCTTTAAGATTGACTGGTTTGATCTCCTTGCAGTCCAAGGGACTCTAAAGAGTTTTCTCTAACACCACAGTTCAAACGCATCAGTTCTTCGGTGCTCAGCTTTCTTTATAGTCCAACTCTGACATCCATACATGACTACTGGAAAAACCATAGCTTTGACTAGATGGACCTTTGTCAACAAAGTAATGTCTCTGCTTTCTAATATGCTCTCTAGGTTGGTCATAGCTTTTCTTCCAAGGAGCGAGTGTCTTTTAGTTTCATGGCTGCAGTCACCATCTGCAGTGATGTTGGAGCCCCCCAAAATAAAATCCTCACTGTTTCCACGGTTTCCCCATCTATTTGCCATGAGGTGATGGGACCAGATGCCATGATCTTTGTTTTTGGAATGTTGAGTTTTACCATTTCCCTATGGTTGTAGGACCAAGGTCCGGTTTCTTTGCTGACAGCTGGGAGCCATGGTCAACTTCTAGAAACCCTTTTGGCTCTTGGTCTCAGAACCAGGAGGGGTGGGCTGAGTCCATCTGATGCTTCAGTTCTGTCCTGCCTCTTCAATTGCATGTCTCTGGATAACTCACGTGCCTTCCCCTTCTGTTATTTTTAAGGGCCATGTGATTACATTGGGCCCACCCAGATAATCTCCTTATCTTAAGGTCTGAAACCTTAGCTCCAAATCCCTCTCTCTACCAAATCCCTTTTGCCATGCTGTGTACCTAGGCATTAACAGCAGGGGGAAAAGATCAGGGATTCAAGATCTTGTCTGCCACAGCAGCAAGGGGAAAACCACCCCACTCTGGATGTGACAAGAGTCCTTGAAGAGGACTGCTCCTGCCTTATCTTGGGTGTGCAGAGTAGCACAGGTTACTGTGGGCACAAGCTTTGGACTCGCTGTCCAGGGTTTGAATTCTGATTCTTCTCCTCTGTCCCTCTGGGTGGGATTCAGTGCTGTTGACTTGAAGAAACTGAGGCTCAGCTAGAAAAGAGAGATGATGCCTCTGCCCCTCATGGTCTTAAAAGATAGACATTGGTAAAATTCTTAAAAGGGCCCTCAGCAAGTAGTACATAGTCCTTGAAGGGTACTTATTGTCGTTACCTGGTTTCTGGTGTCCTTGGATGTGCTCTCTTGTCCCCGCTTGTTCCAGATAAGCTCTAGAGTCAGAGGCAGTCAGGCTGACCCCAGCTGTTGAGACTAACCCCGACTGGGCAGTGCCAGGCAGTCTCATCTGTCTGCCTGAAGCTCACACAGTGCTTCACGATGGTACTTGATGTCTCTCTCATCAGATCCTCCTGGCTAACTTCTTGGCCCAGACTGAGGCCCTGATGAGAGGGAAGTCGACAGAGGAGGCCCGGAAGGAGCTTCAGGCTGCTGGAAGGAGTCCAGAGGACTTTGAGAAGCTGTTGCCCCACAAGGTCAGTGCTTCTCTTGGAGCGGGCTTTGGGGTGGCGTCCTGGAGTTGGAAGGATAAAGTTGTGTGGCTGTGGCCGGGGAGCACTGTCCTGTCCTGCACAGTAGGGGTGCTGTCCTCACGGAACTGCCCACCCCAGCCTTGGGCAGGGGGTGCTTCCCTTCTGAAGAGCTGGGGACCACGACTAACTGGGGGACATTCGTGGGTGTTTTCTGAAGGTTTTTGAAGGAAATCGCCCGACCAACTCAATAGTGTTCACCAAACTCACGCCGTTCATTCTTGGAGCCTTGATTGGTGAGTAAGTGGGGAAGGTCTCAGCTTGGGGTAGGTCTGAGTGGGCTGGGGGAATCCTGACACGCTTCCCTCAACATGTACCCCCTCCACAGCCATGTATGAGCACAAGATCTTCGTTCAGGGCATCATCTGGGACATCAACAGCTTTGACCAGTGGGGGTGAGTTGCTGGCTCCAGGGGAGGGTAGGGAATGCCTACCCAAGGTGAGTTGGTTTGTGGATTTCACTAGTAATGCTGGAAGCCTCCTCATACCCTTCTTTCTCCTCTCCCTGGCAGAGTGGAGCTGGGAAAGCAGCTGGCTAAGAAAATTGAACCTGAGCTTGATGGCAGCAGCCCAGTGACTTCTCACGATTCTTCCACCAATGGGCTGATCAACTTCATCAAGCAGGAGCGCGAGGCCAGAAGCTAATAAACTTGTGCCCAGCAGCAGTCCCTGTTGTGACTGGTCCTTCTTGTCTGCCTGCCCAGAGTCTGCACTGCATGGTCCTGCCCAGAGCACCCTCTGATTTTGGGCTTGGACCGCGAGCCCTCTGGGGGAAGCTGGTCTGGAATTGCCACCCCTGCCTTCTCAGTGTCTACACCCTCTCTGTTCTACAATTGGCTGAAGTGTTTCAGTGTAACTGATTTTTCTGATCTATGTTTATTGTTCTTGTACCAGGAAGAAAAATAAAGATGTCACAAAGGAGGTCATGGCCTTAGCCTCTTTGTCATGAGATGGGCTCTCTGCAGAAGTCAAGGTGCCCGGTAGGAAGGGTGGTTGCCTTGACTGAGGCGTGACTGTAATTGGTGAGCAGATCCACACTGGAAGATGGTCCCTTGAGAAGAGAGTGGGTGCAGCGGAGCACTGTCCATGTGTCGAGGGCAGCTTGGCCTCTGCAGCTGGGTCTCTTCTCCATCTTCTTAAACTGCTCACCTCTGTGGCTTTGGAGGGACTGTATCCTTCCATTTGCTGAACGGTTTTTAAAACCACAGTGAGATTTTGTCTCTTTTGGGTGGATTCCTGGCCCAGATCAAGAGTGACTGATAACTCCTGGCCAGGTGCTCAGGTAATTCTTTCCTTTTATAAAGTAGACATTGAAAAAAAAGGAATTTTGAACAGACTGCTCTTTTATCTTCTATTTAAGGTACTTCTATTCAAGATTAAATAATACTTCTGGGCAACTTAGCTGAAAAGGAATTTCATTTAAAGAATTGATGGGACTTTCCATGTCATCCAGTGGTTAAAAATCTGCCTGCCAATGCAGGGGACATGGGTTCAGTCCCTGGTCCAGGAAGATTCCACATGCCGTGGGGCAACTAGGCCGATGCACCACAACTACTGAGTCTAAATTGTAGAGCCCAGGAGTCACAACTACTGAGCCTGAGCGCCCTAGAGCCTGTGCCCAACAGCAGAAACCACCTCAATAAGAAGCCCGTGCATCACTAAAGAGTAGCCCCAGCTCACTGCAACTAGAGAAAGACTAGCAGTGGCAATGAAGATCCAGCAGAGCCAAAAAACGAAGTGAAGTAAAGTGCAAGTTGCTCAGTCATGTCTGACTTTTTGCGACCCCATGGACTATACAGTCCATGGAATTCTCCAGGCCAGAATACTGGAGTGAGTAGCCTTTCCTTTCTCCAGGGGATCTTTCCAACCCAGGGGTTGAACCCAGGTGCCTGCATCGCAGGCAGATTCTTCACCAGCTGAGCCACAAGGGAAGCCCAAGATAAGCCAAAAATAAGTAAGATTTTTAAAAAAATGATGAGCAGAACCGATGGGCAGGCTAGAAGCTGAGCTTTCCAGACCTACACCCTAGACCATGACACAGAATGATCTCAACCAGGAAAACCACTGCCCCTCATAAGGCCCTGCTGCCCTCGATCCTGTCATCAGGGTGGCCTTGACCCCATCTTCTGGGCTGCCTGCATTTGAGTTGTCCTGTGAAGAGTTGACTCATTGGAAAAGAATCTGGGAGGAATTGGAGGCAGGAGGAGAAGGGGATGACAGAGGATGAGATGGCTGGATGGCATCATCGGCTTGATGGATGTGAGCTTGAGTGAACTCCGGGAGTTGGTGATGGACAGGGAGGCCTGGCGTGCTGCAGTTCCTGGGGTCGCAAAGAGTCGGACACAACTGAGTGACTGAACTGAACTGGCTTGGTTATACTCCTTCCTCAAAACAGGGAAAAGTCAGGACTTGTATAAAAAGAAGACAAACTGCACCCATGAAAGGAAGGAATACCCTGATTGTAGAGTGACCATATAGGTGCAAATGTCCACCTAAAATAATAGAAATTGTCACCACTTCTCATCTTCCTGTTGGTGAAATGAGATTCTTTTTTTATTCCCAGAGTGAATGTCCACTTCTCTCCCCACTTTTGCAGAAGTGATAGAGGCTGTTCAACACTCAAGCTCTGTTGAAACCCCTGCTAACCCACCTCCTTTCTTAATACAGCTGATTAAAAGTAAGCTATATTCCCAGTAAAGGCACTTCCTCTATTACAAAAGAGCAAGCACACACAAAAAACTTGCAGAGAGGAAAATTCTGGTGGCAGACCATCTCAGGCTGACTTGGTTTCACACAAAGGATCTTGTAGCAGTGAGACCCCTGAGTTCTAGGCCAGCTGCCAAGTCTCATGTCAGGAGGAAGAGGACCTGGAAACCACCAATTGGGCACATGTCCCTTGGCCCTACCTTGTTTTGCTCATCACTGCCACTGTCATCACTTACAGCGTCCACTTACTCTGTGGCTGCCAGTTGTTGTGAGTCTTGAATAGTGTATGAGTTCTCCAGAGGAGCAGAACCAATAGGATTATGTTTGTATATTTCTATATAGGTGAATGAGGAGATTTCTTATGGGAGGAGGCTTACACGATTATGGAGGCTGAGAAATCCCACAATATGCTGTCTATAAGCTGGAGCCTCAGGAAAGCCAGGGGCATAATTCAGTTTGACCCCGAAAGCATGAAGAGGCCACTGATGTTAAGGTCCAGAGTCTGAAGGCTTGAGAGCCAGGAGCTCTGATGTGCAAGGGCAGAAGAAGACAGTTGTCCTGGCTCAAGAAGGAGAGAAAACTCATCTTTTCTCCATCGTTTTGTTCTCTTTGAGCTCTCAGTAGATTGGAGAATGCCCACTCGCATTATAGAGGGCAGATCTTTATTCAGTCTACCAATTCAAGTAGACTATTCTCTTCTGAAGCACCCTCACAGACAGAGAAAATATGTTTTTACCAGCTATCTGGGCATTCTTTAGCCCGGTTAAGTTGACATGTAAAATTAACCATCAACAAACAGCTCTTTGGGTGAGACTGAAGCAGTGTTCGATATCTTCATTCTGTATTTCCTCAAATACCAACTGTATCATCATTTGATGATTTCTGTGAGTTTGTCAGGAGGCCCAAACCCTACAAAATCATAAATTAAGTCAGACACTTCCAAGTCTCACACATGCAAGGACTCTTCCCAAGGACTTCACAATAATGCCAGTGTCAAATTGCTTTTAAATTGCTTCTGGAATTCTGGAATGCTGTAGTAATTCACATATTAAAAATTCCTCTTACATAAGCCTTCATGCTGTGATCACACGTTGATGGAGAGGCTGTAATAGGTAGTGTTATGATATTATCAGATGACATTGGAGAGAGCTCAGTAACTGGCAACCATCAATTTGATTACAAAAAGTTTACCTTTTCCAGAATGTGGCCTTTTGCTGGAGGAGATCTTGCTATGTTAGCAAGAATAAGAAGACTTAAAAAATTTTTTTTTGAGGGGGGCATGTGGGATCTTAGTTCCCTGACCAGGGATTGGACTCGTGCCTCCTGCAGTGGAAGCACAGAGTCTTAACCACTGGACCACCAGAGAAATCCCCAGAAGAGTTTTGAAGTTTGTTTCTTATTGCAGTAATTTAGAAATGTATCCTGGGAAACATTTGGCTAAAATACCAAGTATCTACCAAGTCATCCAACCATTTTGGATAGACATGATGAGAACAGCAAGATTGGACTTCACAGTATCTGTAAAGCCATCAGATTGGCAGTAATAAACCAGGAGTAAACCAGGTTTCAGCCCCAAGTCCTCGCTGGGGCTGGAGTCAAACAAAAGGAGGCACCTGTGTCTTTTTTATTTTTTTACACACCATGGTACAAAGCCTGAAATAGTACTTCTGCAACATGCTTTTTTTAAGTCCAATTTATTGAGGTGTAATTCACATATAGTAAAATTCATCTTCCTTTGGTGTACAGTTCTGACAATTCTATCCAGTCATGTAGCCAGCACAAGTGAGATCTATAGCATTTTCATCACCCCAAGTTCTGGTACCCTTTTGTGGTCAATCTCTGCCCCCTAAACCCAAACTCTGGCAAGCATCGATTTGACTACAAAGTTACCTTTTCCAGAATGTGGCCTTTTATATCTAGCTTCTTTCACTTAGCACTACCTTTTTAAAATTCCCCTGGGTGTGCCACAGGCATCTTAAAATTTTTATTATGGAAAAACTCGAATATATAAAATTCAAATAGCATAACAGACCACCCTGTGCCTCACACCAAATTCGAACAATTATCAACCCAGGGCCAATTTTATTTCATCTACGACCCCTCCATCACTCACCAACCCCCAGATATATCATTTCATCTACAGTATAGGCATTTCAATGTGTCTAAAAAATGTGGGCTTCCCTGGTGGCTCAGATGATAAAGAATCTGCCTGCAATGCAGGAGACCGGGCTTCGATCCCTGGGTCAGGAAGATCCCCTGGAGAAGGAAATGGCAACCCACTGCAATATTCTCGCCTGGAGAGTTTCATGGACGGAGGAGCCTGGTGGGCTACAGTTCATGGGTCACGAAGAGACACGACTGAACGAATAATACTTTCTACATTTTTTTCTCTAAAAATTTAGGACTCTCTCTTTTTTTCTTTTTTCCGGGGGTGGGGTGGGGGGTTGTATAGGAGAGTGCTATCCCAATATTTTGGGGAGTCTGCCCCTTGGGCAAGTGGAATCTACCAGGGATCGAACCCCGCCCACTACATTGGAAGCTCGGAGTCAGGGCCCCCAGACCGCCAGGGAAGCCCCGCCCCCCCCCCTCCCTGATTTTAGATAAAACTTCATGGCAAGATACCTAACAGTAGACGGTACCTATTTCCTTTCGTGGCGCATTACCAGGGGAAAAAAAACATCTGGGATCCAGGATATTGAACTTCAGTCGCTCAGTCGTGTTCGACTCTTTGCAACCCCATGAATCGCAGCACGCCAGGCCTCCCTGTCCATCACCAACTCCCGGAGTTCACTCAAACTCACGTCCATCGAGTCGGTGATGCCATCCAGCCATCTCATCCTCGGTCGTCCCCTTCTCCTCCTGCCCCCAATCCCTCCCAGCATCAGAGTCTTCCAATGAGTCAACTCTTCACATGAGGTGGCCAAAGTACTGGAGTTTCACCTTTAGCATCATTCCTTCCAAAGAAATCCCAGGGCTGATCTCCTTTAGAATGGACGGGTTGGATCTCCTTGCAGTCCAAGGGACTCTCAAGAGTCTTCTCCAACACCACAGTTCAAAAGCATCACTTCTTCGGTGCTCAGCCTTCTTCACAGTCCAACTCTCACATCCATACACACGACCACTGGAAAAACCAGAGCCTTGACTAGACGGACCTTTGTTGGCAGAGTAATGTCTCTGCTTTTGAATATGCTATCTAGGTTGGTCATATGAGAACTCCAGATTACAGCTCCCGAAAGGTCTAGGAGGGGCGGGGCTGTCCCACTAGCGTCAGCGAAGCGCATGCGCAGAGAGGCGCCCCCTCGGCTGCCGTAGCCCGCCTCTTCACGTGTTCTCCCGGTCGTCATGGCGGCCGTTCGGAAGCCAGTGCTGCTCGGGCTTCGAGATGCTGCAGTGCACGGCCGTCCCACGGGGCCGAGCGCCTGGACCGCAAGCAAGCTGGGCGGCGTTCCGGTGAGGTGGGGCGCGGGATCTGGGGTCGGCTGGAACTGGAGTTGGGCTACGGGGTGAGGGAGTGGGCGAAGTCCCTGGACAAAGTCAGGGTCTGAGCGCCTTCCTTGTCCTCAGGACGCCCTGCCCGCCGTGGCAGCTCCGAGGCCGGTGTGTGAACTGTGCCGGCAGCCGCTTGCCCTCGTCGTGCAGGTGTACTGCCCGCTGGAAGGCTCTCCTTTTCATCGGCTCCTGCACGTGTTCGCTTGCCCTCGCCCTGAGTGCGGTAGCGGCGGGGCGCGCAGGTAGGCGGGGGAGTAGCGGAGCTGCCCGCGGGATTTCTGTCGAGTGGGCGGGGGCGGCGGCCGCGCCAGGTGCACCGGGAGGGGACTGGCCAGCCCTCCGGCAGTTGGCGATGGAGTCCTCACCGCAGTTTTTCTTTACTATGAAGTTGGAAGGTGTTCCGCTCCCAGTGCCTGCAGATGAGAGAGAGAGAGACCCAGAACGCTCAGGTAACGCAGTTGTGACCATCATACTTTTGTTGTTGTTTAGTCGCTAAATCATGTCTCTTTGCGACCCCGTGGACTGCCTGCAAAGATAGGACTGCAGAACAAAATCCAGCTTTTCTTTGCCAATAAATGTTGCTTATAAATTCACTGAGTTCTTATTGTGTGCGAAGCATTGTGGTAGCAATAATAGGAATAAAAAGGTGGTGTTTGCCTATATTTCTTAGGGTTCAATTGCAGAAAATAGAAAAGCGTTTTGACTTTTTATAGCTGAGACTGATTTAAAGTTAAGTTTTTCCTTATCTTACTAGATAGGCTGGAGGAAATTACTCCAGGAGTGACCTGCAGAACTGCACCTCAGAACTGTCCTGTCAGATAGCTGCCGTGACACCTCTCCTGCAGTCGGGAAGCCCAGATGTATTCTCAGGAAGTGGCCCTTGTCAGCACTGCTGACTCCAGAGCCTTGCTCTGCCTCCATCTACACACTAGCTGCCTTTTGCTTCACGGTCACTTTCTACTTCATTCTGTCGTTTGTCTCTCTAGTGTTCCTTAGGAGCAGACGCCCTGACCATATCTAGAACCCTAGCTGCTTAGGAGTCTGGGAAATGTAGTTCTTTCTTACCAGCTTCTGCAGTACATGAAGCACAACTGAAACCATAGTATATCTGCCACAGCGCCCCTGAAAAGGAAACACAACATACATCACCTCCAACATGCTTTTGAGTAAACCATGAGGTGCTGGAGTGGGAGGGGCAGGTGTTAAATAAGGTTCCTTCAGGAAGGTGAAGGATTAGGTGGCTCAGGAAGCCACGGGAACAGTGTGCTTGAACCTCATTCGCTGGGTATTTTTCCAGAAACAGGAAAATGGCCTCACAGCTGAGGATTGGTGTGAAGGTGCAGATGACTGGGGAAGTGACAGTGAGGAAGCGTCTCCACCGCAGCCTGTCTTGGGTTTTGGAAATGATTCGAGCAATGCCAGGGACAGAGACTGGACCTCCCAGCTCCAGGACCTCCGCCTGCAGGATACTGTCCCAGGTGTTGCTCCTCCTGCGCCTCCTGGGGAATGCCCCACCTTGCCTCCTGCAGTGCCGCAGTTCCTGCCCTACTACATCTGTGTCGTTGATGAGGATGACTACACGGATTTTGTCAGTCTGGACCATGCTCAGAGCCTTCTGAGGGAGTATCAGCAGAGAGAAGGAGTTGATATGGAACAGCTGCTTTCCCAAAGGTGAGCCTGTGTGCTGTTGAGTTTGAGAGGTGGTTTGATCAGGAGGCTGCCAGAGTGGGTACTTTGTGATTTTATCCTCAAAACTGGGGATACTTTTTCAGGCAGAACTTTTTCAGGTGTGTCTGCTTCACTCCTCTTGGGTTAGAAACGGAGACAGAGACGAGGAAATCTTATGAGCCACCCTTGAGTTAGCTTGAAAACACTTGGTTTTATTTATAAGGACTCTCATGAAAATGACCAGAGCTGTTTCATTTGTAAGCATTTTCAAGATAGTGTTGAGGAGTGCACGAAGACGTGTTGGTGTTTGAAAATACTCCATAATGGAGAAAGACATGACAGGAGCCAGTGGGTATATGACTTTTTATTTTGCTTATTTATTTTTGGCTGCCCTGAGTCTTTGTTGCTGTATACGGGCTTTCTCTAGTTGCGACGAGTGGGGGCTACTCTCTGCTTGCAGCGTGCAGGCTTCTCATTGCAGTGGCTTCTCTTATTGCAGAGCCGGTCTCGAGAGCCTGGGCTCAGTAGTTGTAGTGCGCGGGCTTAGTTGTCGTGAGATATGGGGGAATCTTCCTGGACCATGGATTGAACCAGCATCCCCTGCACTACAGGGCGGATTCTTAACCACGGGACCACCAGGGAAGCCCCATGATGACTTTTTACATTGCAAATAATTATCCAGTGTTGAACATGGCTAAGAAGCAGGGCTTGGGAGAATGTTGGGCAGGGGGTTACTGATATTCATTATAAAGTATTAAACCTATGATTTTTAAGTTATGTATGTATATTTTACTGTGGTAAAGTTTTTAAAAAGTGTACTCTGTTTTCTTTTTTAAAAACGTATTTATTTATTTAGGCCTCCCAGAGCAGCCTGTGGGATTTTAGTTCTCCAACCAGGGATTCAATCTGGGCCCTCAGCAGTGAGAATGTGGAGTCCTAACTAGTGGACTACCCGGGAATTCCCTGCGTACTGTTCTTAATACAGTAATTCTCTGAATGTAGACACACAACAGTGTTTTATGCTTTTCTTTTTAGTCTGTCTAGTGATGGTGATGAAAAATATGAGAAGACTATAATTAAAAGTGGAGATAAGATGTTTTACAAATTCATGAAGAGAATTGCTGCTTGTCAGGAGCAGATTTTAAGGTAAAGGCATGTTTTCTTTTATTGTTTTTCTTGGTGATAAAAGTAATGTGTGTTAGTTAGGAAAACACAGAAAAGTAGAACAAGAAAACCAAAATCCACAATATTCCCCAAACCAAGAAGCTAAGATTTTAGTGTATTTAGTTATTTTTTACATATCTAGATGTATATGTATAAGTAGGTATTGTGTGTTTGTTGTTGGTAATTGGGGTCATGGCCTTTTCATAAACATTTATTGGTATTGAAGGTTTCCCTATGTATTAAAAATTCTTCCAAGTGATTTTCTTCTGTTTTAAATTTAAATATTCAATAGGTAAAAACACATTTTTAAGACTCAAAAACATAAAAGTATGTACATGTGCATATATGTATAAATATAATGAAATACTTCCTTTCCTACTGTTCATATCTACTCAGGTCATTGTTGTCAGTTTCCTATGTGTGCTTATATAGTTTCTTTATGCATGTCAAAGTAAATATTACATGTTACTTTCCTTTTTTTTTGAATCACAAGAAAGCATTCAAGAAACATTCTGTTTCCTGCTTTTTTACCTGTGCTATTATTTATTACTGTGTCTTTTCAGAACATTGAGAACTGTGTTTAAAAAAAAAAGTTACTGTAGTCCCATGTCCATTTCACTTGTTCTCTAGGATGCATTTCCTGAAGTGGCATAGTCAAGCAGAGGGGTTTATGCAATTGTGGTTTGAATTGATAGCACCCAGTTTTCTCCCACTGGACTTTAATTCCTGCTGGCAATATATGATCTTTAATTCCTACTGGCAACCTATACGTGCCTGTTTTCCCATAGCCTTGCGAGCAGGGTGAGCTTCATGCGTTTGTATTTCTGTCAATTCAAGGTGAAAAGGGGCATCTTGGTATAATTTTACCTGATGTCTTTCTTATGAATATCTTCCTCTGTGTTGTGGAATTACTTCTGTTGGGTGAGCCACAAGTTTGTTCAGGTTTTTCTGTAAGATCTTACAGAAACCTTTTTGGCCTCCCTATTGTGTATTCATAACCTTTACCCATTTTTCCATAAGTTCTTGTTCTTTTGATTTTTAGGGACTTTTTATATATTAGAGAGATTGTTATGATTAATTTTGTATGATTAAAATCATTATGATTTATTTTCTGGGCCTGTTTTTTGACTGTGCTTGTGGCAGTATTGTTGGGTGTTTAATTGTTTCCATCTGGTTTCAGTTTTCCAGAGTTCAGAGTTGCAGTATGCATCCTGTTCACAGCTCCTGGAATGTGGTAGTGATTTCTGTTTAAGCTAGTTCTAGCAGCGAAATTGAGCGAAAATTTGAAGTTTAAAGGTTCTTGATATATATTGTTTGATTGTAGTTTTTACTCCTAAGTACAAAGTCAGACTTTACTCTTGATTCTTGCATCCTAATTTTATTGATGATAATTCACTTTATTTCTCCTTACTTTAATTAGGCATGACAACTAGAGATGCTGTGTTGAAAACATGCCCAAATTATGAAACCTTCAACAGAATTTTCAGATTAAACCAATTACTTAAGCATGTAGCCCCTCAGTAGTGGCAGTAATTCTTAGGTGGAGACCACCCCTCGGGAGGGGCCTCTTCACTGATGAGACTCAATGCTCACACTGATCCTCTCCTCCTACAGGGCTGAGTTATTGTGTGCTGGGCTTGGAGTTGTTCCAATAACAACCGCTCTTGTTGCTGGCCACAAAAGTACCTGGTCTGCTCAGAGACAAGACACTATATGCTATGATAGGTGCCCAACGGAGGTGTGAACAAGTGTGCCAGCAACCCAGAGGAGGGACCAGGGGCCTTGGCCTTGTTTCATCAGGGAAGGCACCATGCGGGAGACACCACTTGGAGCCCTTAGCCCCTACCCTGTAGGATAAAGGCCAAGGATGCTTTGCGTCACAGAGGTAACTGATTAAGGAAAAAGATGGCCAAGTGCATCATGGTGGGATAGGGGCAAGCCAATGGGCTGGACACCATGGTGTCTGAAGTGAGAACAGCTTGGTTCTTGCCTCCCACAGCTCCACACCTTGACCTCCTTTAGGACACACACCCTTGTTGTCCTCCTTGACAGACTGGGTACTCCCCAGACTTGGTGTCTAGTACTGGCATGGATTAGGTATGTTTTCAATCCATTTCTTACTAAAGAATTTGTATTTTATTCTGTAGCCAGTGGATGCCAGGGGAGTGATGTGATCACTTGAGATTCAAGGAATCCAGGTGAGAGATGGTATAAGGTTTGGGATCAAGGCAGAGGATGTGGGAAACAGGGAATGAGTTTGGGAGATATTTGTATAATGGCAGTTCTTGGTGCCCTTGGATATGAGAGTAAAAGACTGGAAGGCAACAAAGTGGTTTTGAGCTTCTGGCTTGTGAAATTGGATAAGTGTTGATGCAATGCTAGAGATGGTGATTTAGGAGGGTGTTATTTGGGGTGTGGAGTCTTGATTGTTCTTAGACTACAGAGTGTGTCCTTGTCAGTTTGATTTACATCTTTGAAACTAAATCTTTGTTATAGTAGTTTTGGTTTTATTTCCCTTGTGCATTCTACTTTACAAGTTTCTTATACCAAAGACATAATATTTTGTAATAAGTAACAACTGCCCAGAGGATATTGAATAAGAAGTCTTGGAAGTTCAAGGCCTGGGTTTTCCATTTCTAGTTGAAGGTCCATGGGCAAATTCACTTAACCTTTCTTATCCTCAGTGCCTCATCTCTAAAATGAGGATGATAATGCAACTACCTATTTCATAGGATTCCTCTGGGAACCAAATGAGGTGATGATGAAAATCCTTTGTATAACATCCATAAATACTGACTGTTGTTTGAAACCCACTATGCTGTTTTGGGGAAGCAGAGATCTATAAGGATCTCTTAATAGTATTGGTGTACTTATGTATTCATGATCTTTGGCAGTGAGGACAGTATGTTATTCCCATGCAAAGCATAGTGCCTACATATAGTAGGTATTTGTGATACCAGTACATTTTCAAACATGGTAGGGATGAAAAGAACCTTGGTTTTGGTCCTAGAAGACTTAGCCTTGGGGCAGATGACTATTTACTCTTCTGTAAAATGGGCCTAATGCCTACTTTGTAGGATGTTTGGAAGGATTCAGTGAGCATGTTCGTTCATTCATTCAGCTAATATTTACTGAGTCTAAGCCAGATGTTAGGAGCTATTATAGATGCTGCAGGTACAACAGAAAGTGACACAAAGTCCATGTTTTTATAGATTTTACCTTCTAGTGGGAGAGTTTAAAAATAAAGAGAGTACATTGTATGATTTCCACAAGTGATAAATGAGGAAAATAAAACATTTAACTATTCTAAATAGGATGTCACAGAGGCTCTCAGAGGAAATGACATATCCAGCAGGTTATAGTATATAAAAATGACAACACAGGGAAAACGTGGAAAAATGGGTCTAGATACAGTGGTCAGAGTAAAATCAAGTGGTTTCTCTATCCTAATACCTGGTTACACTGAATATAAAAAAGTAAAGATCAGCCAAAAATAAAGTAGAAAAAAACAAACTTTAAAAAGAAAATCCCTTCCATCTGCATTGAAATAAGGAAAGAAACTTAATACCATAAAACTCAAAGTGGCAATCCAGGATGTGATATCACCAAGCGTCTAATACAGTTCTGGGTGCCTCATGTATTTAGTTAACTTTCTTTTCACAGAGGAAGGTACAGACATTTCTGTACCTTTAATGTGAGTTCTAGCCGTTCAACCTTCTCTCACTTCTTGAAAATACACTGATAAGTCCATAGCATCCTGAGAATTGTGGTAATAATGTTGAACCTGGAAAGAAGCAAACAGGAGAAGAATCTGTATCTTCTGCTGTAGGGCTTTTGGCCACACAACTGGGTGTGGTGCGGGTGAAGATACAGGGACTTAGGAATTGCCTCTCAGAAGCAAAGGTTGTTGGGTTCCATGATGCATTACAGAAATGATAAAGAAGTCAAGGGCAATTTCTTGCCTGTTAGAGTGGTATCCCCCAACATGTAAGACATTTTACACTATCTCAGAAATAAAAATGAAGCCAAGGTGTTCTAGTAGATTGCATTGAGTCTTACAGAACTATAACCCCTCTCCGATTCACCTACAGAAGAGGAGAAGAAAAATGTGTTTGGAGAAGGGGAAAAGAACAGACCTCTGATGTGATTGACTGGAAGTCAGTAAGAAAACCCACACACTGTTCTGGAGCAAACAGGTGGTCTAAACAGAGTTGCCCTCTTGAGGCATGAACGAGCTGAAAAGTGGCAGGCCACCCATGTAATCACACTGTTGGCAGTAAAATTAGAGAAATGAATAGTGCGTACAAAAATGAGCCAAGAACCATATCTGGAAGGAAAGATAATCTGAGGAACACATAATTCCCAGCAGAGTTTTCAAGATACAGAACTTTGTACAGAACTCTCTCACAAAGCTCAAAGTTGAGAAAATAAGATGCCGAAGGAAGTTGAATTGCTAAAGAAATCAAGCCACACGTTGCGTATCTAATAAATTTAGAAGTAGTCAACTTGGCTGAAAATCAAAGTACTGATGTGAAGAGAGTTTCAAAAATCTCATGAATGCTGAACAAAAAGACAAAGCAATTAGACGGTGCTGTCTTGGAAGGTGGATAAATATAACTACTATAAATATAACTGGTGTCCAAAGAAGAGAACTCAACAAATGGATCCAAAATAATACTGCAAGATAAAATAGGAAATTTCCCCCAAATGAAGAAAGAATCTGCAAATATTAAAGAACACTGATTACAAGAGTGATTGAAGTGAGAGACTTAGTCCGGTGGTTGTTTTAAAAATATTGTATGGCACAGGGAACTGTTGTATGGCACAGGGAACTGTAATCAGTATCCTGTGATAAACCATAATGGAAAAGAAAGAAAAAGAGTACTTATATGTCCAACTGAGTCACTTTGCTGTACAGCAGAAGTTAAACACAACATTGTAAATCAACTATACTTCAATGAAATTTTTAAAAACATGAAGTGTGTCTGAAAAGTTCATCATTTTGGCTATGGCTCTCCATGTATTCATTTTCTTTATGGGTTAGTTTTTTCTGCTTCTTTGCATATCTAGTAACTTAAAAAATTATTTACTGGAAACTGTATGTTGGAGGACAATAGATACTGAAGTTAATACTCATCCCTTAGGAGTGCACACCCCTTTATCTGTAAGGCCAGAACTGTGGGGAGCTGAGTCTCAATCCACAAGTGAGCAGTCTGGGCTTTGTTGCAGTTTTAGTTAAATTCAGTTCGACATTAGCTTTAGTGCCTTCATCTAGACTTTAAATCAAGCATTGATAAGAATTCAGATGTCTTGCTATGATTTCCAGCCCTGCAGCTAGTTTTCTGGGCCTTTGGACTTTCTTTGCTATCTGGTTTTGCTCCGGATATTCTCCAAGAAAGAAACAAAATTGATAAAGTGTAGTCTTGGATGTGACTTGTATGTGGCCCTAATTCAGCGTTCTTTTTCTCCTTGTTCTAGGTACTCCTGGAGTGGAGAACCACTTTTTTTGACCTGCCCTACATCAGAAGTCACTGAGCTCCCAGCCTGCAGCCACTGTGGAGCCCGAAGGATATTTGAGTTTCAGCTTATGCCAGCACTGGTCAGCATGCTCAGAAGTGCTAATTTAGGTAAAAGGCCCTTTATTTATTCAAGTTTGTGGGTTTCTGGCACTAATTTGGGATTAGTTTTTAAAATGAAAGCCTAGTGTTTCATCTTTGTTTCCTTATAAAATATAAGCATTACAGAAAATTTGGGAAATTAGAATTATTTTTAGGAGACACATTTGTTGCTTCCATTTGGGGCTAGTACAAATAAAGTTGGTTTGAACATTTGTGTACAAGCCTTTGTATGGACATAGGCTTTTGGATTAAGTATCTAGGAGAAAAGCAGTTGAATCATGCGGTAGGTGTGTGTTTAACTTTTTAAGACACTGCCACCTTGTTTTCTAAGGAGCCTGTGCCACTTACATCCCAACTGACAGTACGTGAGCACATCCTTGGCAATACTCGATACGGTCTGTCTTGTTCATTTCAGTCTCACGGGTGTGTAGCGGTATCGCACGGTTTTCATGGTTTCATTTCTCTAATAACTAATGCTTTTGAGCATCATTTTCATGTGCTGACTTATCACTATATGTTTTCTCTGTTATATATGTATATATGTTTTGTCTGTTCTAATCATTTTCTCTAAAATTTGGGTAGTTTGTCTTCTTATTGAATTCTGAGAGTTTTGTATGTATTCTGGATACAAGTCCTTCATCTGGTATATAATGTACAAATATTTTCTCTAAGTCTAGCTTCCCAATTTTTCTTTTTGGGTTTTTTTCTTTCTTTCTTTCTATTTTTTTTTTTTTTTTTAGTGTAGACTTTATTCTTTAGAAGCTTTCAATTTACAGAGAAATTGAGAAATAAATACGTAGAATTCCTGTATACCTCACATCCAGTTTCCCCTTCATTAAAACAAATTTATACTAATACAGTACTTTTGTTATAATTAATGAGCCACTGATGCTGCTGCTAAGTCGCTTCAGTCATATCTGACTCTGTGCGACCCCATAGACGGCAGCCCACCAGGCTCCACCGTCCCTGGGATTCTCCACGTAGAATTCCCATATACCTCACATCCAGTTTCCCCTTCATTAAAACAAATTTATACTAATACAGTACTTTTGTTATAATTAATGAGCCACTGATGCTGCTGCTAAGTCGCTTCAGTCATATCTGACTCTGTGCGACCCCATAGACGGCAGCCCACCAGGCTCCACTGTCCCTGGGATTCTCCAGGCAATGAGCCACTATTAATACATTATTAACTAAAGTCCATAGTTTATTTAGATTTCCTTAGTTTTTACCTAATATCCAAGAGCCCATCCAGGATATCACTTAGTGTGTCTCTTGCCTGTGATGAAAATTCAGACTTCCTCATTTTTCCTTAAGCAAGATTTTTTTAAAAGAAATATTTATTTATTTATTTGGCTGCACCAGGTCTTTGTTGCAGCATGTGGGATTTTTAGGTATAGAATGTGGGATCTAGTTCCCTGACCAGGGATCAAACCTGCACCCCCTGCATTGTGACTGTGGAGTCTTAGCCCTTGGACCGCCAGAGACATCCCAGGACTTCCTCATTTTTGATGATCTTGACAATTTGTGGGAGTACTGGTCACTTATTTTGTGAGATGCCCCTCTGTTGGAATTCATCTGATTTTTTTTTTCTCATAATTAGAATGAGACTACGGATTATTGATCCACTCCAGTATTCTTGCCTGGAGAATCCCATGGACAGAGAAGCCTAGTAGGTTACAGTCCATGGGGTCGCAAAGAGTCGGACACGACTGAGCGACTTCACCTCACCTCACCTCACAGATTATTGAGAAGAAAATCATGGGGTGCGGGGTAAAGTGCCATTTCTTCATCTCACTCCTCTTATTAAGGGTGCCTCTCTAAACACTGATTGTTGATGTTGGCTGGTATTTTAGGTTTCTCCACTTGAAAACAGTGCCTTTTTCTCCCCCTTCCATAAAGTACTGACTTGTCTTTTTATTCTCTAAACTGTCCTTTTAAAAACTGTTTTTAATTCTGAAGCACAATTTATTAATCTTTTCTTATATGAATTATGTTTTGATATCTTGTCTAAGAAATGATTGCTTAGCCCAAGGACACAAGTTTTGTTTCTAGTTTTACATTTAGATTTGTGTCCATTTTGAGTTAAATTTTATATATGGTATGAGGTATGGTTCAAGTTCCTTCTTTTCCATGTGAATATCCAGTTGTTTCAGCACCACTTATTGATAAGAATATTCTTTCTCTGCTCAGGTACTTTTACCTTTGTTGAATATTGGTTGTCCATATATGTGTTAATTTGTTTCTGTACTCTTTATTCTGCATTCTGTTCCATTAATCTGTTTTTCTGTTTTGACACCACTGCCACACTATCTTGACCACTGTAGCTTTGTAAGATTTGTTGTTGTTGTTGTTTGATCACTAAGTCATGTTTGACCCTTTGTGGCCCCATGGACTGCAGCATGCCAGGCTCCCCTGTCCTTCACTGTCTCCCAGAGTTTGCTCAGATTCATGTCCATTGAGTCCATGATGTTATCTAACCATCTCATCCTCTGCGGCTCCCTTCTCCTTTTGCCTTCAGTCTTTCCCAGCATCAGGGTCTTTTCCAGTGAGTCGGTTTTTCTTATCACGTGGCCAAAGTGTTGGAATTGTAACTTGGTTGTATCAGTCTTTCAGCTTTATTCCTCCTTTTCAAAAATATTTTGCCTCTTCCAGATCATTTGCATTTCTGTGGTGTTTTTTTAAAATTGCATTTTATTTCTTAATTCTTTAACTGAGCTGTCTGATAAGGTAGCCATTCTATGTGTGGATGCTCAGTCACTCAGTCATGTCTGACTCAATCCAACCCCATGGATTGCAGCCTGCCAGGCTCCTCTGTCCTTGGGATTCTCCAGGCAAGAATACTGGAGTGGGTTGCTATTTCCTCAGCTTCTTAAAAAAAGTAAAAGACTTTCTGTGATTTTGTTTGGTATTGCATTGGTTCTCTGGATCAGATTGAGGAGAATTGATGTCTTAACAATGTTGAGTCTTCCAATCCATGTACCTAGTATATTTCTCCATTTATTTAGGTTCTCTTTAATTTCTTGCAATAGAGTCTTATACTTTTCAGTGTAGAGTCTTGCATATCTTTTTTCAGTTTTGTCTCTATGTGTTAAATGCTTTTTTATGCTATTGTAAATGGCATTTTAAAATTTTCAGTTTCTGATGTTTGCTGCTAGTATTAATATGTTTAAATATAATTGATTTTTTGAAAAATGTGTTACAAAATACACATACTTAAAAATTGACCATTTTAGCCATTTATTTAAATGTATAATTTAGTGATATTAAATATATTCAGTGTTACGTAACTGTCACCACTATTTTATTCCCAGAAATTTTTTGTTATCCCAAACAAAAAAAAATCAATCTGTACTCATTAACTACTCTGCCCCTCCCCAGTGGGTAGCCTTTCCCTTCTCCAGGGAATCTTCTCAACCCAGGTTATCGAACCCAGGTCTCCTGCATTGCAGGTGGATTCTTACCAGCCGAGCTACCAGGAAAGCCCTAAAAACACGTAAGAAGAGATCACTGTTTATCTTTACCTACGTCATTAGCTACATGGACATTATAATAACATGTGAGTTTTACTACATTGAAAAGCATTTCAGGGTTTGATCTTAGTATAATTTTTCAAAGGGGTAACTTATTTCTAGAACCAAATATAGCAACAACTAAAATAACTTGGGAGACTACTATTTCCGTTTCTTTAAATTTGTTACTTTCAGAGGCTTCCCTCCTGGTCCATTGGTTAAAACTCCCCACTTCCATTGCAGGGAGTGCAAGTTCAGTCCTTAGTCAAGGAAGTTCCACTGGTCGTGAGGTGCCACCAAAAAAAAAAAAAAAAAAATCATCACTTTCTGGTAACTATCCTAGGAACTGATGAGTTCTACATATTTTTTAAACAATTCTTATTTGAAAACATCAAGATGAAAAACTGAATGTTTGTGGTCAGATTCTGTTATCATTATTCTAATAAGAATATTTGAGTTGCAGATAATTTGATTTTGTCCTGTTAGTGTGGAAATGTAAGTACAGGGACAAAAACAAGCATTCTTGGAAAAAAGATCAGTAGAGATAATTTTACTTCCTCTTTTCTGATTTGGATGCCTTTTATTTCTTTTTCTTGTCCCATCGCTTGGTATAGAACTTCTTCATTGAATATAAGTTGCAAAAGTGGGCATCCTTGTCTTGTTCCTGGTCTTAGGGGAATAGCTTTTAGTTTTTCACCATTGAATATTCTGTTAACTGTGAGTGTTTCATGTATATGGCCTTTTTCAGATTGAGGAATTTACCTTCTATTCCTCATTTACTGAGTGATTTTTATCACTACAGGGTATTGAATTTTATCAAATGCTTTTTTCTGCATCAGTTGAGATATCATGTAATTCTATTGATTCTATTAATGTGGCATATTACACTGATTTTGGTATGTTTAAACATCTTTTTATTCTTGGGATAAATCTCATTAACTCATAGGGTATAAACCTTTTTATAAGTTCCCCTTTTTTGGTTTGTTTTTATGAGTTCAGTATCTTCTTTCATATCTTTGGGATGTGTTCGGTTTTTTAAATTTTTACTTGTTTCCTGCATTGTCTATTTCCTGCAGTTTACCTTTTTTTCTCTGCTTATTTTGATCCCTGAGTTTTCTGTTGAAGATTTTCTGTAAATATCTGGTAAACCTTGAAAATCACCATTATTAGCACATGTGTAGGATCATTCCAGTCATCATTCTTGACATAAAGGCAGACAGAAAGTTAAAATAGATATATGACTAGAAATTTTTTTTCTAAAAAGGAAAAGATTTAGTAATACTAATTTAAAGTACTAGAATAAATTCATGAAAATTTAACATAAGAAAAATTAAGTGTAAGTGAAGCAGCTGCTAGACTTTAGGTATTGGGTTCATTATTAAAAGAGGCCCTAGTTTCTGAAAGATCCTCTGAAATTAAGAAAATTATATTCATTCCATATTTCAATTTTAAATAGTTTGTATTTGACCCTTTAATAGATAAGGAAATGTTTACCCTACTCCATGTCCACATATTTTAGTATCAGTTTTGCTTTATCAAGGTTTATCAATCTGTATTCTGTAAACATAATTCTCATAGCTGTATAGCCTGTGAATTCTTTATTCTGTTCTCTCCTAGTTGGATTCCATCATGTAATTGCCTCAAAGAGGGCTCATAGGTCTGAGTCCTAACTAGTCTGCCTTTCTAGTTGAAGGACAACTTATATGTAAAGTTATTAAGCCCCACTTTCTTTCTTCAAAACTTGGTAAACCCCATGCTGTCACCTTCTAATAGTGAGGACCCCACCAGCCCTTTTATCTGGTGCCTCCTGTCATCTCCCATGGCTGGGCCTCACTGGGAAGTATGTTTTTCTGAAAATCCCTGCGATCTTTCACAATCATATAGATATCTTTTAGCATTGAATGTTGCTTTGTAGAAGTCTGAGGGTGGACTGATGCCCCTCCACCCTTTGTAACTAACACTTACCCCATAGAACTTTCTTTATCCATGAAGCCCAGTCAATGAACTAACAGGTCTTGCAGTCCCATTGTTCTGTAATTCTTATTTACTTATTTTAGTTGCACTAGGTCTTAGGTATGGCATGAGAGATCTTTGATTTTTGTTGTGGCATGCAGGACCATTAGCTGCATCATGAGAACTTTTAGTTGAGGCATGCAGGATCTAGTTCCCTGACCAGGGATTGAACCCTGGCCTCCTGTTGAGAGGGCAGAGTCTTAGCCACTGAACCACCAGGGAAGTCCCATGCACTTTTGTTTATCATGGGATCGGATGGGTCTTCGGACCTGCATATTTAGTTTTTCTTCTGTTTTCTTTCTTTTAAGTGGGCCATGCTGTGCGGCTTGCAGGATCTCAGTTCCCCAACCAGGGGTTGAACCCACACCCTCGGCAGTGAAAGTGAGGAGTTCTAACCACCAGCCTACCAGAGAATTCCCCTGAATATCTTTCCTGTTGAGTTTATAGCTTTTCTGTAGAAGCCACGCCAGTTGGTTGGGTCATCTTTCTCTTCTCAACTCCATGATAACATCTTTTCTCTTTCCCTCTGCATTCATTGAACTTCTCAGAAGCCTTTCCTTTCTACCTGTAATTAGATTTCACCTGTCTTTTCTGTTTCTTGTGGTTGCTGATGTTTTTCATTACATGTGTAATGAGACTGTTTTGATCTCCATATGCCTCTTTCTCCTCCCCACCCTTCAGTCCCCACTGTGGGAGGTCTCTGGGTTCATGTAGAATACTCAGCTATTTCATACTTATTCTGATTCTTTGCACTTCCTTCTTTCCTCTCCTGGTGGTTACTATTACTGAGGCTGCAGCCTTCTCATGCCCTCTACAAACTGCCTGTTACACATTTTAGTTGGGAATTTTCTAAAATTCACCAGGTTACTTCTTCAAAATCAGCTCTATTTTACCCTTTTTTTGGGACTGTCTTTGACTTTCTTTCCACTTTCTTTCTTTCTCACCACCTATATTGAATCTATATACTTATTTATTTGCATATTCATTTATTTGGCTGCTCCAGGTCTTAGTTGCAGCTTGAAGAATCTTCTGTCTTTGTTGTGGTGTGCAGCATGCTATCTCTTTAGTTGTAACATGTGGGATCCAGTTGCCTGACCAGGAATCGAACCCAGGCCCTCTGCGTTGGGAGCACGGAGTCTTAGCACTGGACCCCCAGGGAAGGGCCAACTGCCTACATTTTTTAAAAAATTTTATTTATTTATTTTGGCTTTGCTGGGTCTTTGGCGCTGCGTGGGCTTTTCTCTAGTTGTGCCAAGTGGGGGCTCCTCTCTAGTTGCAGGGTGCAGGCTTCTTCGGCAGTGGCTTCTCCAGTTGCGCGGCGTGGGCTCCAGGGTGCTGGGGCGTCAGGAGCTGCCGCACCTGGGCTTCGGTAGCTGTGGCTCCCACGCTCTAGAGCACAGGCTCAATAACTGCCTCAGCGGCTTAGCTGCTCTGCAGCATCTGGGATCTTCCTGAACCGGGGATTGAACCCGTGTCCCCTGCATTGGCAGGCAAATTCTTTACTACGAAGCCACCAGGGAGGCCCTGTCTACATTTTAAAAAAGTATGTTTCCTTTGCTGCTCCAAACCAGTTGCTCAACTCATCCTGTTGACTCCTGTTTTCCTATTCCGATATCAACAGGCTTTCTTATTACTCACGTTCTCTTAATGCCATTCTTCATGGCTCCATCCATTGATACATTTCTATAAATTCTTATCTATTTTCTGCTTTTTGCCTGTTTCCTTTCTTGGACTTGGTGGTTCTGTTAGTATGACATTTTAAAATGATCTTCAGTGTCAAATAGTCTGGATTTGGCCACACCACGCAGGATGCAAGATCTTAGTTCCTTGACCAGGGATTGAACCTGTACCCCCTGCAGTGGAAGCACAGAGTTTTAACCACTGGACCACCTGGGAAGTACCATATTTTTAAAGTATATTTTGCTTATCTGTTTTTTTTTTAATCGGCAGTCACTTTCTATAGGAATACTGTGACTGTATGGTGACCGAGCGCTACTGAGCACTGTTTTTGCCTTAAGTAATTATTTTTCAGCTTGTAAGGTACTGCCTATGGCAACATCAGTTATCCTGATATTGAGCAATCCTTCTCCTTCCTATTAGCTTCTTCTGCTTAACCTTTTTGCTTTACAGATAACATTCAAGATGTGCTCTGTTCCAAGTATCTTATATGTACTAGCTAATTTACTCCACACAGCAATCTTATCATCTTGATAAATACATAATAATATCATAGAGGTGAAATCACTAGATGGTAGAGCTGGGTTTAAACCCAAGCAGTCTTATTCCAGTGTCTGGGCTATATTCACTAAGCAAACTGAATATTGAGTGTGTCTCCTTTCCCTTTATTGGAATCCTGATTATGTTGTATTTTTCAGATCTTTCTGTGGAATTCGGAACCATTCTAATTTACACATGTGAGAAGAGTTGCTGGCCTCAAAATGATCAGGCACCCATGGAAGAATTCTGTATTATCCAAGAGGACCCAGATGAATTATTATTTAAGTAGTGCATTTCCTTTTATTTACATAAATTAAACTTTAATGTTTAAATTGTGTTTTTACCTCATTCTGACTCAGAGTTTATTAGCTCTTGTTTCTGTTTGCTTTTTGGCGCCTGTGATGGATCTGGAGCCAGGATTTAGAACCTCTTGTTTATGGGCTGGTTAGCCCTTCAGGGTCAGTGGCCTGCGTCCACAGAGGCAGCTCAGAACGTGGCTCCTCTGTAGCCCACAGGGCAGGTGATCTTATGGAAGACCCTGATGGGTTCTCGGAGGGAGAGCAGCTGTAGCGCTGTGAGCAGCAGCTAGCCCTGTATTACCCCTGCAGCCTCTGCACTTTTCCTGTCCCTGGATGCTGACAGAGCATACTGCTGAGACTGTTCCAGCTGCTTGAGGCTCCTGCCCTGTGGCATGAGCTGTCGAGGCCTACCCCACTTTCCCACCCTCATCTACTCCCACCTCTTGCCCCTTTGTCTCTTCTGGACATTGTCCCTCCACCCAGCTGTCCACCACTCATCTCCCCTCTCTCCATTTAGATTTTATGTTATTGACTGCTTCATTCCCCTCTCCCTGCTTCCCAAGGTGGGCAGAGGTACCTGGGGAAAGTGGCTGGCTGTGTAGAAGAAAGCAAGGGTGTTGGCTATAGATATTTCAGGAACACTGGGTTTGTAGGGCTGAGGCCGAGTGTGGACCTACAAAGAGAGGTTTTTTGCGCGTTTTCTGTGTTTACTTATGGCTGTGCTGGGTGCACTGCTGCAAGGCCTGCCTGGCTGCACCAAGCAGGGGCTACTCTGTAGTTGCGGTGCACGGCTTCTCTTCGTGCTGGCTCCTCTTGTTGCAGAGCACAGGCTCTAGGGCACGTGTGGGCTTCAGTAGGTGCATCTCCCGGGCTCTAGAGCCCAGGCTCAGTAGTTGTGGNCCTGGCTGCACCAAGCAGGGGCGACTCTGTAGTTGCGGTGCACGGCTTCTCTTCGTGCTGGCTCCTCTTGTTGCAGAGCACAGGCTCTAGGGCACGTGTGGGCTTCAGTAGGTGCATCTCCCGGGCTCTAGAGCCCAGGCTCAGTAGTTGTGGTGCATGGGCTTAGTTGCTCCATGTCAACTAAGATGTGGATCTTCCCAGATCAGGGATTCAACCCATGTCTCCTACATTGGCAGGCGGGTTTTTTTTTTTTTTAACCACTGAGCCACCAGGGAAGCCCTGTAGAGAGAGGTTTTGATTCCTCCTCTCTGTCATGTTGGAGAAGCCATCACCAGTTCCCTTGTGGCACTTCTGTTGTGGGCAGATAATTCCTCAGACTTCAGACCACTCACTCCAACTAGAGCAGAAAACAGACGGCTCATATCAGGTACATCAGACTGCAGGTACATCACTTTGGATTTATTTAAGTGGCCAGAGAGTACCTTCCTTTGATGAGAGAATGGGGTATAATTGTTGCTTTAAACTGTTGATACAGCCATTTTCAGATATGAGTTAGGTGTCATGTTTCTTTTAGGTGGAGACAATTTGTGCTTCCAACCAAATGCGTTTTTGAATCTAGTTATACATGTTTGTATCAGATCTTATCTAAATAGAGTACAGATTGCAGAGGCATCCCCATCATCCAATAGAAATAATGTTTGTAACATAATTGTTAAGGAAGCAAGACATGAGAAAACAAGTCCAGTGTGAACCCACTTAAATGCTGTGTAAAAGATCTAGATCTGAAAATAGAAGTACCAGCAAGGCCCTGAGGAGTAGATTCAGTTCAGTTCAGTCGCTCAGTCGTGTCCGACTCTTTGCGACCCCATGAACTGCAGCATGCCAGGCCTCCCTGTCCATCACCATCTCCCGGAGTTCACTCAGACTCACATCCATCAAGTCAGTGATGCCATCCAGCCATCTCATCCTCTATCGTCCTCTTCTTCTCCTGCCCCCAATCCCTCCCAGCATCAAAGTCTTTTCCAATGAGTCAACTCTTCGCATGAGGTGGCCAAAGTACTGGAGTTTCAGCTTTAGCATCATTCCTTCCAAAGAAATCCCAGGGCTGATCTCCTTCAGAATGGACTGGTTGGATCTCCTTGCAGTCCAAGGGAACCTAAGCCATGGTTGGGTTCCCTGGCCCTTCCTTTACCTTATGGTTCAGAACCACAGCCTGAGTGCTCCTCACAGACCAAGCTTGGTGGGTGCTTGGTGACCCAATCAACTGATGAAAAAGACCAGAGAAGTCAAAAGCAATTTTCTTCTGTTTTCCATTGTCAACCAACAAAACAAACAAGAAAAGAGTATATTTGGCATCATAAGAATTGCAATTTGGGGCTTCAATCATGGGCCAGTGGTTAAGAATCTGCCTTGCAATACAAGGGACACCTGTTGGACTCCTGGACCAGGAAGATCCCACACGCTTCAGAGCAAGGAAGCCCGTGTGCCACAACTCATGAGCCCACGTTCTGCAACTCCTGAAGTCCACACACACCCTAGAGCCCATGCCCTCCCACAAGAGAAGCCACCACGATGCGAAGCCCATGCACCACAAGAGTAGCTCCCTCTCACCGCAACTAGAGAAAGCCCATGTGCAGCAATAAAGACCCAGTGCAGCCCCCCAAAATAAATAAATCAATAAATCTTAAAGAAGTTACAGTTCAGAAGACACAGATTTGAGTATAATGGAAAGAGTGTTCCAGGGAAGAGAATCAGGGGCTTATGAAGACAAATGTCATGAGGCTGTACTCTGACACAAGAAAGGAAATGGTTGTCCTTTAGGGATGATGGTCACGAGTTGTTTTAGGGTAAGGGTCTTATATAGATAGGCTGTCATGAGTTATATTTGGGAAAGGGTAATAAGCACTGAGTTTCTGGCAGATGTTTTGAATGCCTTCATTAGGACAGTGAGTGGTCAGAAGGTCAGACTTCACTGCCGTGCTGTGCTTAGCCACTCAGTGGTGTCTGATTCTCTGTGACCCCATGGACTGTAGCCCGCCAGGCTCCTCTGTCCATGGGGATTCTCCAGGCAAGAATACTGGAGTGGGTTCCCATTTCCTTCTCCAGGGGATCTTCCCAACCCAGGGATTGAGCCTAAGTGTCCCGCATTGCAGGAGGATTCTTTACCGTCCGAGCCACCAGGGAAGCCCCTGGGGTCCAGAAGATATAGACACTACAGACAGATAAGGGGTCTTACGGAAGCCTTCTTACAGTGGCTTCCCTGGTGGCTCAGATGGTTAAGCTTCTGTCTACAATGTGGGAGACCTGGGTTTGATCCCTGGGTTGGGAAGTTCCCTGGAGTAGGAAATGGCAACCCACTCCTGTACTCTTGCCTAGAAAATCCCATGGATGGAGGAACCTGGTGTCCATGGGGGTCACAAAAAGTCAGACACGAGTGAGCGACTTCACTTCACTTCTTCAGGGAAGCCTTGCATAAGTTACACTTTATCAGTGGCCTTCCAGCTCCATTGTAGAGAGCTCTCTTAGCAATAATGACTCTGTTTGGATTTTCCTTTTACACCATCTTTTCCTTTTTCCTTCTAATAATTTTTTCCAATGTTAAAGTTCACATTTTCTTTGAGGAGCATGAGCATCTGGGAAATACAGGAAAGTTTAGAGAAGAAATAAAAATTGTCCACAGTTCCAGCATACGTAAATACACAAAAATACTAACCACGGTTATTTTCTTGCCATTTGAGAAACCTTTTTAATAAAATTTAATCACATACATGGTTTTATATCTCTTTCATTTAACATTATGTTGTGTTTCCCCCATCAGTATTCTCCCAGGACATACTTTGTAATTGAAACTGAGTCTCCCCTCTTCCGAAACCAAATTCCCTTACTGAGTTTATGATAAATCTCTCCACAACTTTACTCCCTTTCTTAACCTCCTCTGATCTCAGTCTGATGCTAACTGAACACTAAGCAACCAGAGGCAGATGACGAAAATTGCTGTTGTTGATAACCTCATTAATGTAGTAAACTTGCTATTATAGATGTCATTGTTAAGGTACAAACTCAAGTTGTTTCTCCAGAGGAAGGTGAGCTAACAGATCCCAGAGGCATGGACCACATGGCCAGAGAATTGTAAACCAGAGACATATCCTCACTCCCCAAACTACTATTTAAAAATGTCACGAGATGATGATTAATCCCTTTGTTCTTCCCCTTAAAAAAGTCCCCTAACTCAAAGACCAAGTTGAAGGGACCTAAGGCTTGCCTCCCACTTTCTTGCTTGACACCCTGCAATAAGTCAGTTCAGTTCAGTTCATTCCCTCAGTCGTGTCCTACTCTTTGCGACCCCATGAATCCAGCACGCCAGGCCTCCCTGTCCATCACCAACTCCCGGAGTTCACCCAAACTCATGTCCATCGAGTCAGTGATGCCATCCAGCCATCTCATCCTCTGTCGTCCCCTTCTTTTGGCTCCATCCCTTCATTCTTTCTGGAGTTGTTTCTCCACTGATCTCCAGTAGCTTATTGGGCACCTACTAACCTAGGGAGTTCCTCTTTCAGTATCCTATCATTTTTCCTTTTCATACTGTTCATGGGGTTCTCAAGGCAAGAATACTGAAGTGGTTTGCCATTCCCTTCTCCAGTGGACCATGTTCTGTCAGACCTCTCCACCATGACCTGCTCGTCTTGAGTGGCCCCATACGGCATGGCTTAGTTTCATTGAGTAAGACAAGGCTGTGGTCCGTGTGATCAGACTGACTAGCTTTCTGTGATTATGGTTTCAGTGTGTCTGCCCTCTGATGCCCTCTCGCAACGCCTACCGTCTTATTTGGGTTTCTCTTACCTTGGACGTGGGGTATCTCTTCACAGCTGCTCCAGCAAAGCGCAGCCACTGCTCCTTACCTTGGAAGAGGGGTATCTCCTCACAGCCGCCCCTCCTGACCTTGAACGTGGAGTAGCTCCTCTTGGCCATCGCGCAGCCTCCGTTCCTCGGGTGTGGGGTGGCTCGTCTACAAATTCCCACTGTCAGAGTTTGGTTTTTTTCACTTGGGGCACAAGAGGCCTTTACTCCATTACACATATGCTGCAAAGTATTTTTCAAAAAAAGAAAAGAATGCATCCAGCTCTTTATGTTATCAGCTTCCCACTAGTTCACACATGGTGGTGTGTATATGTCAATACTACTTTCTCAATTCATCCCACCCTCCCCTTCACCTGCTGAGTCCACAAGTCCATTCTATACATCTGCCTCTCTATTCCAATTTAATTATTTTTTCAACCACTGATAACTGCCATTGGATAAATTCCTCGAATTGGAAAGAATGAATCAAAAGCTATGCACAATTTCAGGGGTTTTTTAAATATCAAATTGCCACAATACTCTAGAATGCTTTGCCTTAGTATACGTGCAGTTAGTGTGTAACACTAACAAAAGTGTTACACTGTTTTTACCATTCAATGGGTGAAAAGCGTTTGAAAACTATTTTGCATGTCTTTGATGAAATTTCAATATTGATCATATTGCCCATTGTCTTCGTGAATGCTCCTTCACATCCATTGCCTGTATTTTTTGTGTGACATTCATTTTCTTGTTAATTTGTAAGAGCTCTTTACATAGAGAGACATCAGTTTTCTAACCTGTTAGAAGTTTTGGTTGGGAGTTCCAAATCCCAGGGCAAACACCATCCTTAGGCTACTTAGGCCGAAGACCCCACCGCGCGTTGCTGGGAAATACTACTACCGGAGGTGTGAAGCCCTTCGCTCACAGCCCAGCCCTGTCCGGGGCCAGCGGACTGGCCACACCCTCGGGCTCCGCCCACTCGGCGCCGATAGGCGGCCGAGTGCGCAGGAACGGAAGCTGGGCCGCCCCTCCCCCACTGCTTCCGGCCGCGGCTCACTTCTCCCGCCTCCGCCTCCGCTGCGGCTCGTGGTCGTCCCGCCATGGCACTGTCGCGGGGGCTGCCCCGGGAACTGGCCGAGGCCGTGGCCGGGGGCCGGGTCCTGGTGGTGGGGGCGGGTGGCATCGGCTGCGAGCTCCTCAAAAACCTCGTGCTCACCGGCTTCTCCCACATCGACCTGGTGAGGGCCAGGCGTGCGCGCGGGCTGAATGGCGGGCCGTGGAGCCGGGGTCGGGGGGCTTGGGGCCCGGAGGTCGGGACTGGAGCTGAGAGCACGGGGCCAGACCCAGAGGCCCCAGGGTCGTGGCTGTCCACGGAGAGGGAGCTCTTCCACAGAGACGGCGTGGGCCTTGCCGCGCGCAGGGCCCGCTCCGCATGCTGAGGCCGAGGGCCCGGGTCTTCCGGGCGTCCTGCGGCGGCCTTCCCCCTCCCCCCCTGCCCGCGCCCCGCCAATCTGTGGCGGCTCTGGGGTGTAGAGGAGCCCTCGTGCTTTCGCTTCAGAGCGGTACCCCACTTTGAATGGGAGGCATTAGATGGTTGTTTCGAGTCCCTTGAGGATGTTGCGAGTGTTCAATTCAAAGTCCCTCTTAATATCCAGAGCAGAGTATGGCGCGGTAATAAGAATCAGGACCCACTGAGCCCTTGTCCCGAGCCCGACTCTGTCCTGAGGTTTTTACTCGCCTTAACGTATTTAATCGTCACTGCTATCATAGGCTTTGTAAGCGCTGTTTTCATCCCATTTTATTTTTAACAAATAAGAGGAAAAGTGAGATGCAGTTTGGTAACTTACTTTGGGTCGCCAGGCAACTGGTAGGACTCCTTTGGGGCTTGCGCTCCTCTCTTTTGAGTACAATCTGCGTGACAATCATTTTTATCACCATAGATTATTTCGTTAAAGGTATTGGTTAAGATTTTAACGTTTGCGTTGGTGTGCAGTGGTGAGAATCTACTTCAGTTTTGAGTCAGGTTATTTCTGTTATGTAAACTTAAGAGGTTTGGAGTTGTAACCTACAATTTGGTTGTGAGTTTATAGCGTTTTAAGATGTAGTGGAAACATGGAATTAGAGAGGACCGACTGAACTAATAAATGAGTGACTGGAGGGAAAAGCATTTATGCATTTTCCTTTGGTTTTTATAGGGTTTGTCTTTCCATTCAGTTCTGTATCACACATCCCAAAAATGAATGTGGCATAGCTGATAATTACTGATACTCTTTTAAAAGGTTCATTTTGTCATAGACAATGAGTTGGGGCACCTGAGAAATAAATGTTGATCTTTTTTTATTTGGTTTGATTTTTGTAGTAATTTAGAAAGCACGATTAAAAAAGTGTTATGTGATTATATGTACTGGTAATTTTCACAAATTATAGCCAAAACCATGGATGTTATACAGAACATTTGATTACCTTTCATATAAGTTTATTGAAATGGAATGAAAGTGGTTTTAGTTAAAATTATTTTTTTCTTCCCTTGTATTTAACGTTTAAACAGCAATTAGGTAAGACTTAAAATGTGAGACACTTAACCTTGTGTAGAAGGTTCCCTCCACAGGCCTAAGGTAATAACTGTAAATAAAATTGTGGATGGGTAAGGACTTTGGAATTAAAGAACGTGCTAAAAATTCAATAAATCTGTTTGTCAAGTATCATTTAAGAAAAAGCAGTCACAGTTTATTATATTGGATTTGAAAGAGTAATTGATGAGATTAATAGAGAAGTGAGGGAAATTGAAAAAAGGAAAAAAATTTTAATGCATTTTCAACATGATTATGTGCCATCTAAGGAATTTCCTAACATATTTGCCAGGATGATTAAACAAGCAAATGAAGAAAAGAATCAGTTTTTTGGGGGGAAGGAGGACGTTATCTTTGAAATTAAACCTTGTTTTTTTTAATATGTATTAAATTATTTTATCAATTTAACACTTTGGTATTAAGAGCCTTTTCTCCACTGCTGCTGCTGCTGCTAAGTCGCTTCAGTCGTGTCCGACTCTGTGCGACCCCATAGACAGGAGCCCAACAGGCTCCCCTGTCCCTGGGATTCTCCAGGCAAGAACACTGGAGTGGGTTGCCATTTCCTTCTCCATTGTGTGAAAGCGAAAAGTGAAGTGAAGTCGCTCAGTCGCATCCGACTTCCAGCGACCCCATGGACTGCAGCCTACCAGGCTCCTCCATCCATGGGATTTTCTAGGCAAGAGTACTGGAGTGGCTTTTCTCCACTAATGTAGCAAATACCAAAAGTTTGGGGTTATGGATGCAGAGAATAGTGATATTTATTGCTCAAACATACCGGAAAATTGGTGATTTATCTGGTCTATGTATTTGTAGATTGATCTGGATACTATTGATGTCAGCAACCTCAACAGGCAGTTTTTGTTTCAAAAGAAACATGTTGGAAGATCAAAGGCCCAGGTAATTGTATTTCTCATATCGTTTCTATTTATCTGTTCATTTTTATTTTCTGCCCTTGGGGGATCTCCTGTTTATGGCATTAGATTAACTTGGGGTTTCTAGTAGGAGGGAGAATATGGGGGAAGCCGTCTCTTTTTCAGCTGAGAGATTATGAAGAATAGAAAGATCTGTCTAGTAAAGGACTGAAGGCTGTGCTCTCCTTTTTTTGTCTGCAGAGAAGATAAGTGCTTTTCCTGACCCTGTAAGTGGGTCCCCTTCTTGCTTAAATTTCGGAGTGTTTACTTAGAGTGAGCCTCGTGTTCTACATTCCCCAGAGGTTGGCTTCTCCTCTATTTTGGGCAGGTGAAGCTACAGCTTAGGCCATTGTTCCCTTTAGAAGAAGACAGCATCCCCTGAGTTCTTGCCATTCTGACCTTTCTTTAGTTCCTTGAATGTTCCATCTTGATTCAAGGTTTTGAAATACCTTTTGCCTTTGCTTTTTCTCAGCCTTTTGGATGAACTTTCACTCTTTCCCCCTTTTCATTTTTCACATTTTCTCTAGGAGTTCTTTCCTAAATCTCTAAATCAGATCTTCCTTTCATTACAATCTCTGCTTTTTCTGTGTATCATTATCATACTTTGTAGTTACATTTATCTAGATGGTTATTTGATATACGTCACTTTTATTCACCAAGTGCCATATACAGATTCTGATATACGGAAGATACTTAGTAAATAGTCACTGAATGGATGAATGATACTTGGTTATAGCGTTTGATACTTTTGCTGAAGCTGGCCATTCATGTACAAGTGTGTATGAGAGGAGGCAGCTGTCCTGTTAGTTTATAAATAGGTGTATATACCTTAATCTTGTTGAAATTTTCCTGTTATATTTTTGTATTTTATTTTTAATATAAATATTATATAAGGTGAAGTAGCAGTTGTCTGCCATAAATAGATTTTGTATATAATTAGAATTGTTACAGTAATTTAGTACATTAGTAATTTAGTGTTGTTTGTTTTTCCAGGTTGCCAAAGAGAGTGTACTGCAGTTTTACCCGAAAGCTAATATCATAGCCTACCATGACAGCATCATGAAGTATGCTCTGATTATTATGTCACAGTATTGCATTTGCCGTGAATTTTTAATTAAACCTTCAAAGTATATTTTTATTAGCTAAATATATGAACTCAAAGTCATTCTGCTTTCTAAAAAAAGTTTTTCTGGAATAGTGAAAATGCAGTCGGTTATGCCCACATAAGTTAAGTGGCATTCTTTTAGCAGTATATTTGTATATGCATATGTATATATTCTTACACAGACACATATGGTTTGAATGATTTAGATAAGAAGTGAGATACTTTAATACTTTCAATAAATCGTAAGTAAGTTATGAAAACTTAAAAGGAACTTATACTCCTGTTTTAAATATATAATTCTATGAAAAATCATTATATGTGATGATTCAGACCTTTCTAAATATATTACTCATTCTGGTCGACTTCAGCTACAGCCTTTCTCAGTTTAAAAGTTTCCTTCCGCAAATAATTTGTTTATTAGGGCTGTGAGTTCTATAATATAACATTGGGGATTGTGATGGGGCAGTAATTCTGATGGTACATAAGTATTCTCTGATCTCAGTAAAGGTAGGATAAATACATAATTTTGTAGGTGTTGGGGCAAAGGAATCCTGTGTCTAAAATATCCTTTATCTGTAGTTGTTGTCCGGCTAACAAGTATAAATGGTATTAAAACAATGAGTTCTTGTTTGAGGCCTGGAATTAAAGAAAGTCTTATGCTTTCTCAGGGAATTTATGTCTCCAGGTTCCTTTTAATTCTCTGGATGTTTGCTCTACAAGCTTGCTGATAGCCCTACAACCTTCTTACCCTGTGTTGCTTTCCCAGTGCTTCTAAAAGCAGGGACCCTAGGGGCCTGAACCCTGCTGATCTTGACCATGTGAGGTGAAGCCTCAGGCTAGGCAGATCCTGGGAATGTATTCTTTGTATGTTCCCAGGCCTTTGCTGCCCCAGGAAGGCCTGGTGGGACTTGTAAGTCGTGCCAGTTTGGGTTTTCTGCTCAGTGCCCAAAGTAACTGGCCAAAAAGGATGTGTAGTTATTCACAGGGATTAAGGGGAAATAATTTCTTTTAAATCTGTTGATGGTGTTTGGTAATAGTCAGACCTATATATATATGGTAGAGACCCCTAATACCAGTTATTTTTGCACTGTTATTAGTTTAATATGCTTTTTAGTACCCTGTTTTATTCTGTAAAGCTCATGTATAAGGCCAGTTGTTTTGGTGACTTTTTTTTGTTGTTTTACTTTGTAGCCCTGACTATAATGTGGAATTTTTTCGACAATTTATATTGGTTATGAATGCTTTAGATAACAGAGGTGAGATTATTTTAATAATTTTAAGTATTTCCTTTCTTCCGTAATAAGGTTGTTTATTCAATTAGTGTTAATTAAAATATTTCCTTACAAGTTAGATCTTAAAAGAGCTAAAGGGAAGTAAGATCAGGTTTAAAGATTGCCATTTGATTGTAATTTTAACTGGAACTGCTGTGAAATAGGGGAAGCTAAAATTATTAAAGAGGATGACTGCATATGTTGTGTGCATGTTTATTTGTTTCACATTATCCCAGCACTTAACACAGTGACTTCCTTTATGTGGAGATCTAAGAAATATCAGGGTCCAGATTTCACCCAAGACCAATTAAATCAAACTCTAAGTGGGACCTAATGATCATATTTTTTTCATAGTTTCCCAGATGATCTAAAGGGCAATTAGGGCTAACAACCACTGTTTTGAGAGTAAGGCAACAGGATGCCAAAGTTACAGAAGTCATGGCTCTTGAATTAGTTTTGGTATATCTGGTGCTGTGAGATACCAGACTGGATCCTGTTGCATGTACACATTTTAGACCATTTAAACTTGTACAAGTTGGTGATATTTCATATATCAAATACTGTATAGCCAGTTATTGTTAACAGATCTGTGTGTCTGAAATGTGGAGTGAAAATACTTAGTCCTTTTCTGAGGACTTCCACATGTAAAAGTAAAAGTACATCTGTCAAGTGAGTTTGTAACAATTTCAGGTCAGAAATATCAAAAGAAAAGACATACAAAGTAGCATAAGAAACAGGCAGGATAACTCTTAACCAGACTCATCTTTTTTCCCTTTATCTTGTTTTCTCCGCACCCCCAGTCTTAAACTGCCTTAATAGTTCCGAGTTGATATTCCATATTCTCCATTCACTTGGATGTATTGTCTGATAATTTTAGTAGAATAAGAGCAAGTTAAGTGCTTGCAAAACATTGAAGCAATGTTTTAGCCAAGTTTAATAAAAGGTAGCCACAGTAGTTGGAGAAGGCAATGGCACCCCACTCCAGTACTCTTGTCTGGAAAATCCCATGGACCGAGGAGCCTGGTAGGTTACAGTCCATGGGGTCGCTAAGAGTCGGACACGACTGAGCGACTTCACTTTCATGCATTGGAGAAGGAAATGGCAACCCACTCCAGTGTTCTTGGCTGGAGAATCCCAGGGACGGGGGAGCCTGGTGGGCTGCCATCTGTGGGGTCACAAAGGGTCGGACACGACTGAAGCGACTTAGCAGCAGCAGCCACAGCAGTAGAAGAGGAAGATGGCACTTTGGAATTAAAAAGTAGTATATAGGGTGCTTTTCATATAGTAAATTTGTAATTACGAATTTCTCATGTTAGAAATTTTACTGTTGCATGTCTCTTAAATGTCTGTAACAGTTGTATTATTCTGATCATAGTTGTAAGAGAATTGTACATGAAATAAGAACAATAGAAAAGGGTTTGGGTAAATTTCATTCTGATTACAGGTAACTACGTAATCTTTTTTTTTTTTTGCTATGAACTCCTGTTAACTAGTATTTTTCTTCCAGCTGCCCGCAACCATGTTAATAGAATGTGTCTAGCAGCTGATGTCCCTCTTATTGAGAGTGGAACTGCTGGTTATCTTGGGCAAGTAACCACTATCAAAAAGGTAAAGAACATCTTTTTGTTTGTTTTTGCTCTCAAAATATTTATTTTGGACCTTAAGGAGGGAAGAAGTAAACTTTGGCTATGTATTACATGGGTTTGTCAGCCTCCAGAATGTAAGGATTTTTTTGTGCTTCTCTAAAACTTAGGATGCTGTGAAGGTACGAAAGAGTACAGGCAAAGATCTTATGTATTAAAATCCTTGCATGTATTAAAATGTAGCTTGTGTATTAAAATCCTTAGGTTGGCAAGCATAAGAGACTACATGACATGTAGATGTATGCTAAACCAGCTTCTAAAAAGTTAGTTTTGGCTGGAGTCCAGATTTATAGTCTGGAGTACTTTGAAAAAATTTTTTGGTCTATTTGTGAAGTATTTCAAGTATGTAGATAAAACTAAAGAGTAAGAACAAGTACCTGTATGCTCATAATTCAGTTTTCTATAATCTTAATATTATTCATTTTCTGCTCAAATCTTTTTTTCTCTTAATTCTTTTAAAAAATTAAACAGATACATTGGAAGAATCATTTGCAGGTCTTGAAACTAAAAGAAATTATATACTCTACTTGAAATTTGAAACTTTTGTCTCTTCTTCGGCAGTTTATCCATACCGAAAACTGTGGCTCTGCTTCAGTTGTTTTTAGTGTTTAGTATTACTCTTTGGGAGCTTAATTCATATGATTCTACAAAAACTTGTAAATATTAATTTATGAGGGATAGACTGCTTGCTATATGGCTGGCCCCAAGAAAGCATGTTGGAAGGACACCAGAAATGGCATTATGGAGAAAACCCTGGATCTGCTGCAATTTTTATTAAAACAGTATTTGCAGGTTTGGGGTCTTTAACCATTATTAGACATTGCTCATTACCGTGATCCACTACTGAGACACTAGTATGTATTAAGACTGAGATAGAAAACTGCCAGAATGAAGAATATTCATTTGAAGTTTTGAAAAATTATCACAGGTGTTGTAGACTTCATTCAGAGATTCCTTCCAGTGTAAATTTAAACATAACCCTTTAGCAATGAAATGAAGAGTATTTGGTTTAGCAATACCTAAGATTTTTTTCCATGTATCTGGTTAGCTCTAGAAATTAAATGCTTTAAATTCACTTAATCTTTAGGAGCTTATAAGGGAAAGCTATAAATAATATTTAAATAATAGAGTTTCACAACTTTGGAAGATAATTGGTTGGAAAGCTGTTATTTGTCTTTCCAGTAGTTTCCTCTATTCACTATGATCAAGGTAAACTTGTGTTTTCTCCTCATGGGCCAGGAATCAAGAGTCCTGGCTTAGCCTTAGCTGTGACTGGTAGATTCAGTTAGGTTTTATGTTAGAGTTTCTTATCTGTAAAGTAAGGATTTGGGGAGTCACTAATATTTTAAAATTTTCTTGATAGTTGGAATGTAAATGAAAGAATGAATTACAGTATTGAGAAACCATTGTCATGGGTTAAATGTTTTTCTCACATCTTTACCTTGCAGGGTGTGACTGAGTGTTACGAATGTCATCCCAAACCAACCCAGAGAACTTTTCCTGGCTGTACGATTCGTAACACACCTTCAGAACCTATTCACTGCATTGTCTGGGCGAAATATTTGTTCAAGTAAGAGTATATATATTTCTGGACATATTTTTAGTACTGGTGATGGACAGTGGGGTTATTTATTTAAATACCATGGAGAAATTGTACTTAACAATGATGGAGCTTACTCTGACTGGAAATAGGCATATAACTAAATGAGCACAAGTCTTTGTATTTGAAAGCACTAAAACATACTTAGAAGTAAATCATTGGTTAAATAAGAAATAATGGAAGTTGAAAATAGTTTGTTATAATACTGAAAATACTACATGTGGAACTTGTAGGATACATTGTATGTGGTAGTTGAAAGAAGAGGCTTACACAGATGAAGAGTGGTGAACATTAATTGGCAAAGGATCCAACTTATGTTGGAAAAAGAACAACATAAAGTCAAAAAAATTAGAAGAATGTTATTGAGATAAGAGTGAAAAATAAATTGGCAAGTTTGATAGTAAAAAGGAAAGAGGGGGACTTCTCTGGTGGTCCAGTGATTGAGAGTCCACCTGCCAATGCAGGAGACACGCGTTCAATCCCTGGTCCAGAAATACTCCACATGCCACGGAGCAGCTAAGCCTGTGCACCACAAGTGCTGAAGCCCGAGCGGCCAAGTGCCTGTGCTCTGCAGCAAGAGAAGCCACCACATCACAACTGGAGGACCCAGCGCATCCAGAAATAAATTTCAAAAAATCTAAATGGTATAAAACGAAAAGGATGCCAAGTTGTATTTATTCCAGGAATGCAAGCATGATTGAACACTGGAAAGATCTATAAATGCCGTTTACTTCATTAAGAAAGAGAAACTGTATAATCATCATAGATAAAGGAAAAATGTTTGGTAAAATTTAGCAAATAGCTTTTCACCTTCTTAGTGAACTAAGACGAGAAGTTTATCAAGTTGATATCTTCTAGAAATCTGCAGCAAACAGTTTTATGTTTTGATTAAGGTGTAACATTCACTCAGGAAAGTACACATATAATGGTATAATGGCAAAATTTCACGAGAAATACACTTGTAGGTTTTATTTATTTGGGAAACTTTTTTTTCTTTTTAATAGACTTTAGTTTTTAGAACAGTTTCAAATTTAGAAAACAATTGAGAAGGTAGCAAGTTCCCACATTTGGTTTCCTCTCTTGTCAACATCTTAGCATACTCATGTATGATATATAGGTAACAGTGGGTCAATATTGATACATTGTTTATTAACTGAAGTCCAAAGATTATTTAAATCTCCTTAGTTTTTACCCAATGTTTCTTTTCTATTCCAGGATACCACATAATTACTTACAATGTCCTTAGGTCCCCCTTAAGGGGGCTGTGACAGTTTTTCAGACTTTGCTTGTTTTTGAGGACCTTGTTAATTTTGAGGAGTACTAGTCAGGTATTTTGTAGGATGCCCCACTATTGGAATTTGTCTGATGTTTTTCTTATTGATAACAGTGTGGTTATAGGTTATTGGAAGGAAGACCTCAGAGATAAAGTGTTGTTTTCCTCATATCATGTGAGGGGTACAAGTTATCAACATAATTTATGACTATTAATGTAGGCCTTGATCACTTAAGGTAGTGTTTGTTATCCATGTAGATTCATTGATATTGAATTATTTTATAGTTTGAGTTATAATCTAATGGGTTTTTCCTCCCTGATAGCTCAGTTGGTAAAGAATCCACCTGCAATGTAGGAGACCCCAAATCGATTTCCTGGGTTGAGAAGGTCCACTGGAGAAGGGAAATGCTGCCCACTTCAGTATTCTGGACTGGAGAATTCCATGGACTGTATAGTCCATGGCGTGGCAAAGAGTCAGATGTGACTGAGCAACTTTCACTATAATCTAATATACTGTTTAATTTTGTTGCTCAGATTGTTCCATCTTTGGCCATTGGGAGCTCTTCAGTTGGCCTTGTGCTCTTTGATATGTAGCCATCAGAGTGTGATGGGGGGTTTTTTTTTTGGAGTAATTCCTTACTTTCTGGGACTATAAGATGCTCCAGGTTCATCTTGTGTATTTCCTGCTTCAGTCCTGGAATTACACATTTCTTCAAGGAATCCTGGTTCCTTTTATTGAAGAATGATATTAGAAGCTCGGATACAACTGCTTAGGCATAGATGTGGATGCCATTTGTTTTAGCTGACAGAGCAAAATGTACATTTATTTTGGTTTGTGTATATAAAGTATTAATGATTCAGTACAATTCTGATGAAAATTTTATCAGGGATTTTGTTGGAACTTGTTCATCTGATTATAAAATTTATATGGAAGACGAAAGCCTAAGTGGAATCAACGTGGAAAAAATTATATTCTCTACTTAAAACAATATGTGTAATTTAATAATGTATAGAAATTAAGTCCAAGTGGATTAATTATTCAGATGTGAAAGGCAAAATTTTAAATTGTTCTGATATAGGAGAAAATCTTTATCCTTTGGGGTTAAAGAACAATTTCTTAATATATAAAAGTGGTAATTATAAAAAAGGATTGATACATTCAAATTCATTTAGTATTTCGTCATCAAGAGAGGTTCAATGATGTATACACAATTAAGCTATTATATGGGATGAACTAACTGCAACATAAGGAACTAAAATTGTGGTCTGGAATATATTCCTGTAATAAGAGAAGGACAACCTGACAATACTAATAGACACTTTTTTTACTTAAAGGGAAATCTAGGCAATAAAAAGATAATGTTCAACTGTATGGTTAACTTGCAAAATCAAGAATAAAGCCACAGTAACATACTATTGATATTTTATACTTGCTAGTTTGGCAAAATTTCTGGAGAGATTGGTAGGAACTCATGCATGCTATTTTGGGAGTGTATTTTGGGGGTACAACCAGTGTTGGAAACAATTTTCTTGTAAAATATATCAAGATCTTTGGGATTTTAATGTAAGTCCTGTGCTTAATGAAGGTTGAAAAGTTATTAAACAGTTTTTAGGATAGCTTGATTAATTAGAGGGAGTTTCAGCTTAATACTTTCCCATTATTTCATATGACTCTTAAGTGGTAAAGATAGGTAAAGATACATACTACTATGATAAAATGTCTTACTGCTGAGTTTCCTGCACCTTCAGCAGTGCCTCACACATAATAGGTGTGTCAGTATTTGTTTAATAGCTAGTTGCAGGTATACTTCACAGCTGTTATTCTGGAAGTGAAATATTGTCTGTTTTGGAATGTAAAGCCACTCACCTGTCTCTTGATCAATGATTTTAACAGGAATTTGCAGAAGCTAGCAGACAGAAATGAATCTGGGTCTACTAAAATTTTGCCTTTTCTGTGTTGTGGTTCAAATGAGAATGCAAGCTGTTTTAAACAGATTGCTTAAATACTTTGAGGTTTCTGGAATATAATTTATCAATTATTTAATTTTCATCCCTAACTGAAGATTTGAGGAAGCGTGGAAAAGGTAACATTTGTTCAGAATATTTTGGTGTACATAAATATTTACTATTCTTAAATTATAGCCAGTTGTTTGGAGAAGAAGATGCTGATCAAGAAGTATCTCCTGACAGAGCTGACCCTGAAGCTTCCTGTGAGTAAACTAGTTGGGATATATTTTTTTTATTGATGATCACGGTCTTTATTTTGCTAATTTAATATTGGTAGCTTAAGGCAGGGGAAGGGGGAGATAATTGCTGTTATATGCTAGATAATGTATTATGTTCTTCTTTTATCTTTAAATGATGTTTTAAAAAACGAGTCATGCCATTTTACTTGTGAAGAAACATGCTGCAGAGAAATCTCACAAATCTAGTAAATCGAGCTGGGCAGGAGTTGTTCCCAGGTCTATACTTGGACTACTCTGCATGTGGCCTTCAGAAACTGAAGTAGAAAAAAATGGTGATGAGCATGTTCTAATTCTTTCTCTTTGAATTCAGAATGTGTCACATGCTGGTGGCTTCCATGAGTGACCCCATGCCACCCCACACCTCAAAGGTGGGTGAGATTGATTCTACACGAACTACAGTTGAAAATAAACTAGTGTTTGTTTTGTAGGGGAACCAATGGAAGCCGAAGCCAGAGCCAGAGCATCTAATGAAGATGGTGACATTAAACGTGTTTCCACCAAGGAATGGGCTAAATCAACTGGATATGATCCAGTTAAACTTTTTACCAAGGTTAGGATTACCTTTTTTATAACTGTGGGTCGATTTTTATTACTCTGTCTTAAGCTAGTGTGTGATTTAATTGGGCTTCCCAGGTGGCACGGTGGTAAAGAATCTGCCTGCCAATGCAGTAGACATGGGTTTGATCCCTGGACTGGGAAGATCCCCTGGAGAAGGATATGGTAACCCACTCCAGTATTATTGACTGAGAAATCCCATGGACAGAGGAGCCTGGTGGGCTACAGTCCATGGGGTTGCAGAGTTGAACACCACTGAGCGCACACAGAGAACACAGTGTTGTCTTAGTGCATTCATTGTGATGTAGTTGGGATAAACGTTTGAAATTTTAACATGAATACTAAATCAGTATAGCATCTTTATAGAAGATAAATACAGGCGCTTATTTACGCACTCTTACTTGTCTTGCCTTCCCTCACTTTGACTGATTTTCTTTGTATAACTCACCTTGGGTTTCTGCTGTTTCTCTTCTTCCATTCCTTTGCTGATTTTGATTATGCTTAAAATCCAATGTGCCTAACTCTGATATGGATAGTGATAGTATTTTCTAAACTAGTGTCCATATGCCTATTTCCATTCCAATTTGAGCAGTTGAATGCCAGAATAATCTGAAGTATGTCTCCAATCTGTTGTTCAACAGGTAACTTTAAGCATCTGCTGTGTGCCACACACTTAAAGTACAGAAGCTTTAACAATGACAGAGATGGAAAATAGGGTCCCAGCTCTTTGTAGGGGAGAGAACTCAGAGTCTAGAAGGGAAGTCAAACATTGAACAAGCAGTTTTGAGTTCAGGGTGTAATGAGATTAAGTTCAAATGTATTGGAACCCTGTAATAATAAGTAGACTTAACCCTCTGTGTTATTAAACATTATTATTGACTGGAATTAGGGTTCAGAAGAGGCTGTCCAGAGGAAATGACATTTCAATTCCAGATTTCAAAAAATAAGGGTAGGGATGAGAATGCAGCATGTAGAAAGTCAGTGTCAGGTTGAAGAACTGAAATAATTCCCATAAAAAAGAGTGGAAAGAGGACTGTAAAGGTAAGCTGAGACTCTGTCTGGCAGGATTTTCTAGGTCATGGTAAGGATATTACACCAAGACAGTGGGAATCCATTGAAGGGTAGGGTCAGTATAAGGTATAGGAAATATGCAGTGCACTCTTGTAGGACCTCGTGTTCCTCTTGTAAGCAGTATGGGACAGTGCCTTCTGGAGTAATTGGAAGTAGAACCCATCTGCAGTCCCATTGGAGCGTGGATTATCCATTTTATACAAACTGAACTTTGTATAACATGAGAAACCAAGAATACTTCCCGGTTTCCTGCTGGGCAGCAGGTGAATAGTGGTGCCAGTTCTGAGGTAGGTAGGGAAACAGATGGGTGCATAGGGATCGGGGGAGTGTGGAAGGTGATAGAGATTCCTCTATGGCACATGAGCGAGATGACACATGGTTCTGTGGGTAATTAACCGGTTTAGAGATTTGGTTGAGTTAGGTTTATGGAAAGAGACAGAGCGTGAAGATCTTAGTATTTAATAGTTGGACAGAGAAGGCTGTGGAGCTGGTGTTTGGAAATCCATGCTAATTCCCCATTGCCTGGCAGGCTTTACAGCCAAGCACTAAGGTTTCTCTATAACATGTCTCTAGCCAAATTTGTTACCCAAATCATACAGGACCCCTCATTTCCTTCCCTTTGTACCCATGTCAGATGTTACCAACTCTGTCCCTGTTCCTCAAGTAGAACAGAATAACTTAACAGTACTCAGAGCTGTGTTATTTTCACACTAAATTGTACTATTATTTGTATATTTGGCTGATTTTCCAAAGATTAAGGATGTTTGATAGATACTCAGTTGAGTATATTTTGACAGAAATAGTTCTAACTTTTAGCCATATCTAAATTCATATCTGGTATATACAAAAAATGTGTGGAATAAATCAACAATAGGAAATACAACTAAGGAAAATGTAAAGCTATTAAAATCATCTGAAATTCTACCACATAGAAAGTGTGATTCGTGTGATAGTCTCAATCTGTATGTGGTAATGTTTGGTTTTAGTTTTGAAATAGGAATTGTTTTGTGTGTTTGAGGTTCTTTGCGGGGGGTGGGGGGGGAGGCACATTTCAAAGATGTTGCAGGCGGTTCTTAATTTCTGTTGGAGCACTTTTAAAATGTGTATGTTTTATTGGTAAGTGCCCACAAACTTGAAGGCGCTGCTAACTGGCACCTCTAGGCTCACTTCTTGGGGAGTTGGTGTGTGTTCACTTAGTCCCTTGAATGATATGATTGTGATTGCAGCTGACCTGAGGAGCCAGTATGGGCAAGTGGTTTGGGAGGATGGGGTCCAGTCAGCACAGTTCAGAGCTCCCTTACTCGGCCTTTCTCAGCATCCCTGATTTTAACCGTTTCAAGTGTAAGCGCTGTGTGTAAAATTTCTTTTTACACGAAGATTTTAAGTGCGCACCTTCCCCTCTGCCCCGCCCCCTTGAGAATTGTTAATCTACTGTTATATAACATGTCCTCACATCTTTAAATCAGATTTTATAATGTGAAGTAAGCAGGGTAATTTAGTTATATTTTTATCAGGATAGGGACAGTAGGGTTCATGGAATTTATCTTTCCTCCTTTCTGTCTTAGCTTTTTAAAGATGATATCAGGTATCTGTTGACCATGGACAAACTATGGCGGAAGAGGAAACCTCCAGTTCCATTGGATTGGGCTGAAGTGCAAAGTCAAGGTGAAGGGTACATTTTTCTCTTTGGGATTCCTAAGTTGGAAATTCTCTCACTTGAAGTCTTTAAATAGCCTTGTTATTTCTTGGTATACAATGGTGTACACCCATGGTAAGAAATTCAAACAGTTCAGAAAAGTATGAAGAATGAAAATCACTGGATACCTCATCACCTGGAGAAATAATTACTACGAACGTTTTAAGAATGTCTTGGTGATAACTGCACATAGACACAGGCAGTTGTGTGGTCACTTTATGTAAATAGAATCATACTATTTACATACTCTGACTTGCTGTTTTCAGTCAGTATTTTTTAAGCTAGTCCCTTATCAGTTAACATTTAATTGTTTCATATTCTCCCTGATGTAAAGTGTTGTTCCTTAAACTCTGGGACATATTTGTAGCTTTAAGTGAGGAAAAACTAATGTAGTAGTGACTGCTTCCTTCCCCCTCTTCTTTCAGCACGTTTTGTCTCAACTTGTTTTGCACAGCAATGTTTAGCATATTGAAATTTAAAAGGTCCCCGGGAGATTTAGGGTGTCAGTTTGAAGCGGTTTCCTACAGTAACAAATACTTCCTTTTACAGCTCAATTCTAGTATTGCTGTGATAGCTTCCACTTACTGATACTATGTTCTGGGCATAATGCTTTTTACCTTGTCTACATTGTATTCATGAATCCTCGAGTAATCTGTGAAATTCTGAGACAGTCTCACACCTTTCGCACGTCAATATTGACCATTTTCTTGCTTAATTTTGCATAATATTGACCAGTTTCTTGCATATGTATGCATAATTGTATCATAGTGATAATTACTTTAATGGAATTTGTTTCATATTATATAATTGTTTTATTCTCAGGCATTGAATGTTAAACTGAGGAAAGATGTTAGGAGTAAATTTTCTAATACTTTTTTCCCAGGAGAAGAAACCAGTGCATCAGATCAACAAAATGAACCCCAGTTAGGTCTGAAAGACCAGCAGGTTCTAGATGTCAAGAGCTATGCGTGTCTTTTTTCAAAGAGCATTGAGACTTTGAGAGTTCATTTAGCAGAAAAGGGGGATGGAGCTGAGCTCATATGGGACAAGGTTTGTGTCAAAAATGTGTGGCAGTTATTTGTATATCAAATGTGTGTTTCAGTTCTTGAGCTATATCAGAACCTAGTAATGTTGGGATATTGTTTTTATTCTACCAGATTTTGAGGACATTGATTTTGTTTTGATGTTTTCACCTCTAATTACTACATTGAACTATGAATTTTCTATATATGAATTTAAGTAATATCATAAAACCTCATTTTAGATTCTAATATGTTCATGGTTTGTAACTGTTGACTAGAGAAATAATGTGACTTTATTGGAGTAAAATATTTCTCTGACTTAAGAAAATAGCCTTAAGAGAGCTTCTTACGTAATAGAGATTTATTAATAGAAGTCATAATATCCTTTTGGAGACAACAGCTTATGGGCCTTATTTGGCCTTGAAAGTAATAAAATTGCCTTTATTGAAATAGTTAATAATGCTTTGAGTTCTGAGAGACTTACCTGTACAATAAGGATATGTAATTATTCTTAAAAGTTAAAACAATATTTAATAGTATCTTGCAGTTAAATGTTACATTTTGGTATTTAGTGAATTAATTTTACTTGTTTTTAATTATACTCAATACTTTCTATGAGTATAAGTGATTAGTCTGCTAAAGTTTGTTCAGATGTTGGTAAAGATTTGCCATTAATTTCAAAGTAAGGAGAAAAGTTTGATCAGTTTTAGAGAACTAAGATAACTTTTAGAGAAGGAAATGGCAACCCATTCCAGTATTCTTGCCTGGAGAATCCCTTGGACAGAGGAGTCTGGCGGGCTGCAGTCCATGGTGTTGCAAAGAGTTGGACACAACTGAGCACATGATAGCTTTATATGTGCAAATTTTGCAGTGGAGTTGAATCAGACATCTGAAATAAAGCTGGTAAATTTAGATTTTGGAGAGTTGCAAACGTTAGTCTTTAGGTTTTGTGTGCTGTAAGGGATCAGTATTAAAACCTTTTTTCATTGTATTTTTATAACTGGTTTAGGAGGTTTTCATCTGTATACAGGGACTCAATAACACAACTTGGGACTGCAAATTGTTACTCTCTGAGTAAAATCTGTAACTAATGGATGTGATAAGCCTGGGGAAGTACCTGATGGACCCTGTTTTGGGTACTCTTAAGTAATCATACTTACTCTCACCACAGCCTTACAAGATGTTTATATAATTTTCCCCATTTAACACATTAAAGAGTTTGGGGTCAGGGGGATTTGTTTGCCTGTGGTTACTCAGCCAGTCAGATAAGTATGTGAAGAACCCACATCCTATCAGTGCTTTTTCTTTCATACTTTGTAGGTGTTTCTGCATTATAGGCTAGGATAGTTTTTCTCAGTTCAAAGCATGAAACTTTGCTGAAATCAAATTAGAGTAGGATATATGCTTAGGAATAATGGAAGTTGTAAAGGGAAAACTTTCTTTGTCCTGCCATATGTGAAAAGAATCAGCCAATATAGGAGTGCAGTGTTTTTGAAGGGAATTTGGAGAAACAAAGCAGAAAGAGGTAGTCTAGGTATTTCTGAGGCTTTAATGAAGTAGCTTTCTTAAACCAGTTGTGTCTTCATCCCTGAGTTCTGTACTCGTCAGACAAGCTTATTGACTATATGGACCCAGGGAAGGTTTGCCACCATCAGTAAATAGAATTGGTGTTCTGATCTGTGTACTCTTCGTCTCTGGTGCATTTGTGGACGCAGGAGTGAATTCCTAAAACCTGTTGGCTCTTGGCAGGCCACATTCCTTGATCCCAAGCAAGCCCTTGCTCACTTCTCATCCAGACCAGCCTTTCCCTGGAGGGCATCTCTTGTTCTAGTTGACGTGTTAGAAACTTGTGAAAGTGCTGTTCTGAAAGCAGTACTAGCCAAATTAGTAAATTTGTGGGGAGACTTGTTAAATTGTTTAAATTATTGACAGGATGACCCATCTGCAATGGATTTTGTCACCTCTGCTGCAAATCTCAGGATGCATATTTTCAGTATGAATATGAAAAGCAGATTTGATATCAAATGTAAGTTGTTTGTACTTCAGTTGTATCATCTAAATTCTAAGTTTTTTTTTGCCTTTTTAAACAGCTAAACTTTTTTTTTTTTCTTTCAGCAATGGCAGGGAACATTATTCCTGCTATCGCTACTACTAATGCAGTGATTGCTGGGTTGATAGTATTGGAAGGATTGAAGATTTTATCAGGAAAAATAGACCAGTGTAGAACAGTGAGTATTTCTATTTGCAGTTTTAAAATTAAAACAATAACATTTGGTTTAAAGCAATGGAAAAGTAATTGTTCAAGTTACCTTGTGAGTTGCATGTTTAAGTAAGTTTCCTGGAAGTTACAAAAAGGAAAACACATTTGCTTCTCTTATTTTTGTCTAAAATGGAAGCAGAAGCTAGTTTGCTTCTAACATTTCTAGTTTTACTGAATTCTTAGAAGAACTCATTCTGTGGGTCCTTTGTGTTAACTTTTCTTCATTGTTTTCCAATTCTAAGAGTACTTTGGTTTTAAAATTCTGTTTGGTCACTGTTCTTCAGGCATTTTTGTCAGTCTCCCTTTTTATTTTAAACTTTATGTTATTGTAACTTTATTTTATATTTGGTTGTGTTAATGCCTGAAATCTTTATGGATGAGCTTATGTTATTTCTGTTAGATCTCTCTCATAGTGTTTTGTTTGCTTATGTGATGTATATATATGTGTGTATATATATATTTTAAACAGAATTATATTTGTTAACACTGTATCTGTGATAATTCTTTAAGGACCCACCGAAGGTGTATTTCTTCAAAGAGGATTTGTGTTTGTTTATATCTGGGTGCCTGGGGTTCTACCAACCTGAGACCAACTTTTACATTCTCAGTTTTAGCTTAGCCCACATATATATTCAGACAGCAAATCTGCACGAACCCTATCTTACTGTAATGAATTATAAAGGAAGATATTCTTCCCTCACGAAACGCCAAGGTTGAGATAATTTTTCTTGCTATGTCTGCAGGGAAGAAATTTTTCTCCTCTTTTTTTATCCTCCCCTTACTTGATGTGAACATCTCCTATCATGAATTTCCTGCGTTAGTAGTGGTTGGACTGGGTGTATCTCTTAAGAATAAAGCCACTTGAATATTCCCTTTGGATTCCTGCTTTCTTTCTGAATTGAATTTCCATGTCTGAAGATACTTTGCTTTCATACCACTGAGGATTTAAAAAACTTCCTACAAATATTGGAGCCAATATTTTGCTATTGTTTTAGGTTGTCCTTTTTACAGTAATGTTGAAATAAAAGGACCAGTTTACTTTCAGGAATGTATTTTAAAAACAAAAGCAAAAAACCTAGTCTGGTCTATGATGGTATTTCTTAAAATACTTTTTATTGTTTCCATGAAATTTCAGGGTAAAGGAGTGTAGAATCATAATGCCAGTCTGACATCGTGGTTCAGCTTTCTGTTTAAATTATTTTGGCTATCATGTTTTTAATTTCTAAGAACTATATTTTTTTATGTCTTGTCTTTTTATAGCAGCCTGAACAAGTGTCTTACTATGTCCTGTAACATTTTTCTCGTTTCTTTACTTGCTCATCTCTGTTCCTCTCTTGGGCTAATGATACCAATATGTCTGGGCTTCCTTTGTTCCCATTTTAAATGAATATCAGAATAGATTAATAGAAGTGTTAGCCTGAGTATTAGTAGTGTTGGCAGTTGTTTTTGATTACTGTCGATTTCTCTTAGCGGAGTTACCCTCCCAGTGAAGCTCAAGATCAACCATTGCCCCCTATTCCAGCCTTGGCAGTACAAGTCTATACACCTAGTATTCATGTGGGGAGAGGCTACAGGAGGCCTCTGCCTAGCACTTAATGCCTGTCAGGGGATTTACTTCTTTAAGTTGGGGGGAATCGATAGGGTTCTTCTTTAGAGATAATTCATCTTAACAGATACCATACTACATGGTGGTTCCACAGTAAGAATTTGTGTATTAGCGTCCGGTGTTCTCTTGGGAATTGTAACTTCAGTGCAGCTTGTTTTTTATTTCCCTTGGTTCATGTAATTTATTTATTTTTTTTGGTTTGGGTATTAGGAAAATGGTAATAGTGCCAGACATACATTATTTTTCCTTCAGTTATGTGAATGTTAATATCACAATCATCAGAAAATTAGAAAAGAAATGTAGCTCATTTGGTCCTTGTATCTGTGCACACATGAATTAAAGAAATTAGTGCACTGGTCTTGTTAGAAATTGACTTAAAGTTGATAAGAATAACCACTAGGAAGGCACTCCAAACTGATTCAGTGATGATAGCAGAGACAAGTATGGTTAGGCCTTATTCATGCTAAGTTAGTTGGCAGAATAGTCTAGTCTTCAGTACGCAATTTCAGTAAGCTCAGCCTTATTTACAAGGTGGCTAGTTTGAAAAGGTTAGGGAAAAAAGTCAGCCTTTTAAGGTCTTGATTTTCCTTATCCTTTGCCATCTGGAAGGGAGTATTTAAGTGAATATTCTATGGTATATAAAATTATAACTCAGATTTCTGATTTCTGCTTGTGTTCTTTTTTTTTTTTTTGCCAAAGATTTTTTTGAATAAACAACCAAACCCAAGAAAGAAGCTTCTTGTGCCTTGTGCACTGGATGCTCCCAACCCTAACTGTTACGTATGTGCCAGCAAGCCAGAGGTCACTGTGCGGCTGAATGTTCATAAAGTGACTGTTCTCACCTTACAAGATAAGGTAAGTGTAGAGCCTGGTTCTCTTCCACAAGGTTGCCGTTTGTAAGAAAAAAACAAGTCCCCTTTTGCCTTTTACAGTGTACTGTGATAAACTAAAAGCCAGATAATTACCCTGAATACTGAGGTGTGTTCCTTTGCCATCTGTGTCCTGTTGACTTTTCTCTCTGTGGTTGCAGAATGTGTGTTTCACATCCCAGAGAGGAATAGGTGTATTTGGCTAGAATGTGGACGACAGGTGGTACATAGATAGGTAGCATAGTATCTTTACAAGCAAATTCTGTGTTCCTTAGGTTTCTAGTGATAGTGTATTAAGCTAGTCCCTGAGCATACCTGGATTCACCTGTAGAGCTTTGGTGTGAGAGATGGACAGTTAAGGTATGATTTGGTCCTGTAGCCTGGTCCTTCAGTACCTCCTAGAATTTTGTTTAATTAGGAAAGAGCAAGTGACCTGAATGGGTGTCACTTCTCAGTTTGGAAATTACTTCACATAGTTCCTCTGATTATGTACATTGTGGTGTTTTATGTTTATATGCCTCCCGACATGGAGGAGTAGACTTCATGGCCCTAAAGGCTGCTTGAAAATGAATGGCCTTTCTCCCAGAACTGGTTACATTGGACAGGTTGATTTGAACTTATGTTTTGGATGGAGAAGGAGCTGGACTTGATATGTTGGCCAGCAGAGGGTGGTTACCCGTGTTCTTTTTTAGGAAAGAAATGATTATAATTGGTATCTACTCACTCTTGAGCTAACGGTAATTCCACATATTTGGAGTATAATTGGACCTTTAGAGAGTTATCTGTTGTTTGGTTTTTTGGCTTGTTTGTTTGTTTAGCATCAGGTAAGATTTAATAGTTTTATCGCTCCTGATCCGTCTTGGAATTTGCGAAGGGGATATGGAACTTGGGAAGAGATGGAGCTTGGGAAGGGGAAAATTATTTATCTGAGAATCAGATTGATGATAAGTTTTTCATCTATAAAACATCTTCCAGTATGGAGTTGTAATAGAGACTAAGATGAAATAGGTTAAGTGTCTAGCTTAGTACCTAATTTGCTGGGAAGGACAAAATACCAAGAGCCAGCCAAGAGTTCTTAGTCTCCATCTGGAGGAAGTGTTATCTGATCTTTATCAGTGGTCAAACATGGGATAGAACGTGCTGCTGCTGCTAAGTCACTTCAATCGTGTCCAATTCTGTGTGACCCCATAGACGGCAGCCCACCAGGCTCCCCCGTCCCTGGGATTCTCCAGGCAAGAACACTGGAGTGGGTTGCCATTTCCTTCTCCAGTGCATGAAAGTGAAAAGTGAAAGTGAAGTCGCTCAGTCGTGTCTGACTCTTAGCAACCCCATGGACTGCAGCCCACCAGGCTCCTCCATCCATGGGATTTTCCAGGCAAGAGTACTGCAGTTGGGTGCCATTGCCTTCTCCGGATAGAACGTGGGCATGAGGTAATTGGGTGAATTCCAGTGGAAGGAGAGAATTAAGAGCCTTTATAAGAAGTCTAGGCTATTTGTGGTCTTTTAATTCCATATGTTAACATTTTGAAGTTTTTTCCTTATAGATTGTGAAAGAAAAATTTGCTATGGTAGCACCAGATGTCCAAATTGAAGATGGAAAAGGAACAATCCTAATATCTTCAGAAGAGGGAGAGACAGAAGGTATTATACATTGCCTTGTTCACTCACCCTCATCTGGTTGGAGACTGCCTGAGTGAAGGGGTGCACATTAGTTTTTTCATTTACTGTATACAGTACTGAGGATCACACTGATCAATCTGAATAGACTTCGAAGTTCCCACACCTCATCTGTCCTGTTGAAGAGTGTCAGGATTCTTTTTGGCTATAGTTCCTTGCCCAGAAATTTGGGGATATTGGGTCATAAGTAATTGGAGGTCGTGCTTTGGCTGGGTAGTAGTCTGTTTTTTATTAAAAATCTAGTTAAATATGTTTTCACCAGAACGAAAAAATGACTCAATGTCCTCCCATTAGTTCTAGCCAGCTGTTTTAAAGGCTAGGACCTTAAAACGGAAACTGGTCTAGAATCTCAGTGGCTTAAATGTCACCCTTTTCCACAGAATACATGTGCTATTGAGGGTGAAGGTGAAGTCGCTCAGTCGTGTCCAACTCTTTGCGATCCCGTGGACTGTAACCTACTAGGCTTCTCTGTCCATGGGATTCTCCAGGCAAGAATACTGGAGTGGATTGCCATTTCCTTCTCCAGGGGATCTTCCTGACCCAGGGATCGAACCCGGGTCTCCCACATTGGAGGCAGACGCTTTAACCTCTGAGCCACCAGGGAAGCTGAGAGAGCATTTATTTACTCTAGTAGCCTTTGGAATACTGTATTACAGGCATAGTCATAGATATTTGTAATTCAAGGATAAATAAGATAATAGTCCCTGGCTTAAAGTATTTCACAGCCTAGAAGGAGATGAGAGATTAGCAACTAGTAGATTTAGTGTCATCTAAGAAATACTATAGAGAGAAGGTGTAGAAAGTTTGAATTAAGTTTTGTAAAGGGAAGGTTAACAGAGCAAGGGGGCATATCAGAGGAGAGAGGCTTCCTGGGCCAATTCTTAAAGAACTGAGAGGGGAGAGTGCATTTGGGCAGAATGAACAGCATCTGCAAAGGCATGAATTTATAAAGCAATATAAAGGGCCTTAGGAATGACCAGCTGTTTTGTTTCCTGGAAGGTGGGGTGCTGTGGGGTTGGCAGCAGTGATGCAGCTTGAGGATTTTGTGTGACATGTGTGTAGCGTATGGGTGTGTGTGTCTTTCCCCCCGCTGATTTCCTGCTCCCTCTAGGGTTTAAGCAGGGGTGTAATGTGTAATCTGCAGAAGAGTAAGGCAAGGGTGTGACAGCGGAGGTGGGAAGCCAGTTAGAAAAAAATTGAGGGAAGTGAGAGATTTTTACTAACGCAAAAGCAAATGACAGTTTTGAAGTTTGCAGAGTCTGAAGGTAGAGTACAGGTGAGGAAGAGAAGCATTGTTAGGCTTGGACAGAACTGTTGCCAAAATTCTGGCTTCAGAAGTGATGCTAATTGACCCGGATAGAATTGCTCAGAGGCTGTTTCCCTTTTGAACATGTTAGGCTGTGGAATTTGAGTGAAAGAGCTTGGAAGTGGAAGTCTGGGTAGGAATTAACTGTTCTCCAGAGACATTCGAGGTAGACTGAAAAGGTATAAAAGAAGAAGAAAAAAAAGATAGTTGTGCTGTGCTTAGTTGCTCAGTCATGTCTGACTCTTTGTGACCCAGTGGACTGTAGCTCACCATACTCCTCTGTCCATGGATTCTTTAGGCAAGAATACTAGAGTGGGTTGCCCTGTCCTTCTCCAAGGGATCTTCCCAACCCAGGAATCAAACTGGGATCTCCTGGATTGCAGGTAGATTCTTTACCAGCTGAGCTGCCAGAGAATCCATTGGATTATGTGGAAAACAACATAAATTTTAAAATTATAAGCAAAATTTAAGAATTTGCATTTTACTTAGTATGTGCCAGGCAGTGTGGCTATACAGATTCTACACAGTCTGTAGGCAAGAGCAAATTCTCAGTAAAGCCAGACTGACTATTGTGAGGAGAGAGTGTAAATTGGGAGCTAAATGAGGAGGCAGTTTCGTAAATGAAACTTGAGCCTTTGAACATGCAGGAGAGAAACGATGGTTAAAGACAGGAAGGCTCTAGAATAGGTAGGAGGAGATGGTAACACCAAAAGTTTGATTGGAGAGTTTGTTCTTCACTGGAATATTTATAATCCATGTAGCAAAGGCTTACTGAGTGCTAGTGGATACTTGGCATCGTGTGCTACATCCTGGGGCTATTCAGATTTAGCAGAAATGACATGGAAGAGAGAATTGAGTTGGAGTGATTAGCTTTTGGGGACCTCTCTGGCTGTCCATTGAGAAATGCAGAAAGTTTATGTTGAAAAAATTATTGAAATAAAGTTTACAATTCAATAACTGAATTGTAAAATTGCCTGATGGTTGATATCGTGGGTAGTCTTTTTAGAAATAGTATATTTTGAACAATTCTAAAAGTTGTCATTGACTGCTGTAGGATTCCATATTTGGTTTCAAAGGGAGAAGATTCTCAGAACTTCTCAGTTTAGTTTCTTTGAAGTAGTTTTGGTAGTTGAGTTTTCAGGGCTGAGTTCGTAAGTGCCTGATATTTTAGTGAACTAGATTACTAGAGCCATCACACCCAAACACACAGGCAAGTGACGTAAATAACACGTTTTATCCTAGTTCCAGAGGCTAGAAGTCTTAAGATGAAAGGGTCTAGTGAGGGTGTTGGAGGGGTGGTTGATGGGTTTGGTTTCTCCTGAGGCCCCTCTCCTTGGCTTCTTCTAAGGATACCAATTAGATTGGATTAGGGTCCACCCCAACAGCCTCATTTTAACTTAACGCCTCTTTAAAAAAAATACTGTCTGCAAGTACAGTCACATTCTGAGACATTTCAGCATGTGAATTTTGGGGAGATACAATTCAGCTTATAGCAGGGGATTTATCTTGTAAAAACTAAGGTTGACTGCTTCATGGAGATATAACTAAAGCATCTAAATTTCTTGAAAAAATTTTTAGCTAATAATCACAAGAAATTGTCAGAATTTGGAATTAGAAATGGGAGCCGACTTCAAGCAGATGACTTCCTTCAGGACTACACTTTATTGATCAACATCCTTCATAGGTAGGAACTATTAATATTTTAAGTGTAAAAAGTTATTTGGATATATAAACTTAAAGTGGAGAGAAAATGTTTTCTTACCCTTAAATCCTACTGTTCATTTGAAGCTGCACCATATATATGCTCAAGTTGGCCATTAAGTTCCCTGAGGTTTGACCTACAGAAAAATCTGAGAATCCAGAAAGAAATGTTTGAGGGTAACTCATCAGTGGTAGCTGATCAGAAAGACCTAGAGAGGGTAGAAATGCAGGTGTGTGAATAGTTATAATCAGGGGTACATTCCTTTTCATAGTTGAACTGGAATAAAAAATTTTAATTATTAGAGATTCGTTTGGAAGGAAGAAATATCTCTCCCATAAACCAAATATTTCTTTGTGATCTGGAACAGTAACAAGAGAGCATTAAATGTTACCATATACAGATCCCTGAGTCACATTTTTTTTTTCTTTTTACTTTATTTTATATCCTGCCCACTTTATTTTAAAAAGTATCCATACTGTTTGCATTATAGGATATTTGTACATAGTGGCACAGCTTAAATACAGATGGTTCTCCATTTGGTATGCTTATCTGTTGAACAAGGTTGATTCATGCTCATTGATACCTCTAAGCTGCACCCTGGCTCATTTCTTCATGTTATATCTAACAATATAGATATTTTTGCCGAGGTTGCCATCTATACCCAAAATGTTGCCAGTGTTGCCATCTATACCCAAATATACAGAACTTGTATAATTGTTCAAGAGTATTACATTATATATACTTAGTTTATAAAAAGCAGGAAAGGACAGGAAAAACTGAATGTGGGTTATTAATAATAGTATAAAATGAGACAGGTGAGTCAGAGATAGGTCTTGCTGGGGGGTGATCTCTGGCCTCAGTTGCACATCAGTTGGATGTCAGTGGTGTGCTTGTGTTCAGTTGTGGAAGGACATGTACAATGAAATGGAAATATATCAGTTGGTGTCTAAAAGAGGAGGCATAATTAGGGTCTTTTTTATCATATCTTTTAGCTCTCTGGCAACATAACCCCCCTTATAACATGTAAGTCTTTTGTTTGACTTTCATGTGTTAAATTTTTGTACATGTTTTTGGGAACTCATTACAAAAGCAGAGTGCTGCCTGTGAAGATGGAGGGAAAACCAAGAAGCTGTGTAACTGTGCCCCCAAACACTAATCAGAAGAGCGTGTATAGAATCTTTTCATATAACTGAAGAAAGAATGCCTAAGAATTACACCAGGCCTCACAATTTTTGACTCAAGTTTTCTACTTTAGGTATAAAAGTAAAAAATTTTTTCCCTGAATTGAAAGGACAGTGTTATTGATAACCATTTGAATTGAGCTTTGAATACATAAAAACCTATTATGTAGTCTTTTTTTTAACTCTTTGAAAATCAGAAGCCAAATAAAAGGTGTGTATGTAGTATACACTTTTTGAGGTTTGAGGACAATTTCTCTTTGGTGCGCCTTTGCTTTTGTAAGTAGTAATAGCAGTGGTTCAGTGTTATAGTACGCAATTCTCCTTACAGTGAAGACCTAGGAAAGGATGTTGAATTTGAAGTTGTTGGTGATGCTCCAGAAAAAGTGGGGCCCAAGCAAGCTGAAGATGCTGCCAAAAGCATAACCAATGGCAGCGACGATGGAGCTCAGCCTTCCACATCCACAGGTGAGTCACAGCCCCAGCCAGCAGTCACCCATCAAGCAGGACGGTTTACAACAAACTGATTGTCTTATGAACGTTGACCATAAAATAGAACTACTCACAGGACTACTAGAGGTGTGTGTTGGTTCGACATTGTTTTAATGGAACTTTGAATGTATGACCCATGAAGATATTTAAGACTGGGTAAAATTTTTATAGAAAATACATACATTTTATTGTTTTTACAACTGGAAATGTCAGTTTACTGACATAAAGATGGTTTACTGTGCATAAAGATGGTTCATTCTGAGTAGTACTACTTTGGGATTTTATATGCATGTTTTTGGGGACAGTGAATCAGTGCATCTGACTATTTTGAGTGAACAGGTGCTTGGTAAGTACAGCATTTCAGTTTTCTCAGAACTAGTGACTTCGGTAGAGTGTGTCAGAAGCTCTGTTTCCTGGGTTTTCAGTGTTGGTGCTTTACTGTACTCCAATGTGAATGTATACTACCCGCGCCACACC